>OMNN01101823.1:82798-147622 GCA_900302755.1 Chromis chromis
AATACAGCTTCATCTTTGCTTCTCTTCGTGTGTTATTCATTTGAATATTAACATCTTAGCAATTTTTGCTTCTATCTACAAAGAGATGGCAGTATTGATAAAGATTTATGACTTTTTGGTGTTTTGCTGTGTCAAAACACTTTTTTTTCATGTAACATCCTCAGAATGATACACAAATACAAAATGTTGGGTTGCCATGTGAACAGCATTGCAGTTGTAGCTCAAGTTGCCACATAGAAAATTCCCTACGGGTATGAGATGACTTTTGTCATCATGATGGGGATAAAACATCAGCATTGAGCAATATATCTCCCATTGAGGACCACACATAACAGCACAACCCTGTTGACGCCTGAGGCTTTGGCAGGACCCCAAAGTATCCTCCCCAGGGCCATGATGCCTTCATCTGGCTGCAACATTTTCAATAATAACATTGCACAGCTCTCCTCAAGGGAGGCGTGTTGCATTTAATGACGGTGTTTAAGTGAGTCTGTCAATGCACTTGCCAAATCGATTCACTTCAATACCGGCGTCCTGGATATGTTGGAGGCAGAGAAAGTGACAGATCAGACTGAAGCTGAGAGCGACTCCAGTTGTTTCTCAGGAAAACACATTACTTTGCACTTTGTGGATGTATTTTGGCAGAGTCCCGGCTCTGGCTACTGCGCAAAAAAATAGTTCTAGTGCAGGCCTAGTTGTAATTGGTCCCACTGAGCAGAATTAGAGCAGTTCAGTATCATTTGTTGCTGTTAATTCTTAAATTTACTTCACCACATCAGGCACTGAGCGTATTGAAATCTGCTGCTGCCAGTGTTTTGTCTCTAAGCGCAAAGCGACGATTAAATATATTTCAACTTTGGGTTGCTGCGTAGGTTTCGTCAAAATTTCAGCTCTGATCATAACAGATGTTTTCTTCTGTAACATCATGATAAACATCTGGAACCGAATTATAGGCGCCAACGGGTCTGTGGCTTAATCCTGACAAAGATATATTTTTTTATGCAGCTTCTAAAATATTATCCAAATCTGGTTTACGCATGTAGTATATTATCTATCATTACAGTCTATAGAAAGGATTATTTTATAACCTTTTCACCATTTCAACCGTATTGTCGCTGAGCGCAGGCTGAATCCATTCCGGCTGCTTCATAAGAAGGTTTTTCTCTTTATTTTCAACCCCACGTCTCATAAAAGAGACAGTAAAATGAAGTGTTTTCTTTAAAGGATCTTAAGTTACATTTGCAGAGGAAGAGCCTACAAAGCTGTAAAGCTTTCTTTATAAATGGAGGCTATGTGTCAGGACGTCCAGACTGTCTCTGAAATTGTACATTTGGTATTTAATTGACTATTGTTGACTATTGCGGCCCATAAACTGTGAGATGTTTTGACGCACTGGAATATATTCATTTATATTCCATTATTTGCCTGAATGACGGATCAATTGCGCGTATTCTGTTTATCCTTGCAGAACCACCTGTGTTCAAATAAATATATAAAATTAAATTATAATATAACATATTGGTGCCTGAACTGGTCTTCAAAATGTTCTTGTTGGAATTTTACGCATGGCCTACATGGTTTGGTTTTCCTGTTTTTGGTGTGTGTACAGAGACGCGCATCTGTGACCTGTGATGGTTTTTTAAAAATATTTCTTGAATTGACCTTATTTATTAGAGATTAAGATGATTTTTTGTGTGGACAGGCTCTAGTTGGAGGCCAGAGAGAGGTTATGGTGATGCTGCGGCTTCACCAGGGATGGTAAATGTTAAATTTAGTAATTATGTGATTTTAAATATTAAAAAAGAAAACTCTGACTTGCAGTTTAAAATCAAAGGGGCGACAAACACATTAAAAAGTTTTAAAATAACTTAATCATCTCTCAGTCAAAGAAAAACAACTGAGCGCGTAAAACACTCCCTGAAATGGAGATAAAATGCAGAATTGAACGCAAAAATCACAGCTCACCTTTCAGGCGTATAGATTCTGTACTTTAAACACATTCATGATCAAATTCAGTATTTCTATACTTA
Source organism: Chromis chromis (assembly GCA_900302755.1). NCBI lineage: Eukaryota > Metazoa > Chordata > Actinopteri > Pomacentridae > Chromis > Chromis chromis. The sequence goes on from OMNN01101823.1 coordinate 84,829, forward strand.
TTTTGTTTTTCTGTGGATTTAAATGGTTTCAAGTTGAGATCATGTCCCAGAGTCAGAAACAAGAAAAAAAAAAGTGATTTTCAGAAAATCATTTTCTCGTCACAGCTCATAGTTTCCAACATCAGGCTGAGAGGAAACTATTCAGTGTTACATAACAAATTATTTTATACACAGCTCTGTTTGATTAATTCTGATCATTTCACATCACATTATGACACAATAAACTAAATTCCCATCATTTCCTACACAGTGCCCTCTTGTCATACATTTCTATTAAACTCTTGGCCCATAAGTTGCCTCGAACTTTGCGCCCGTCTCACTTTTACGCGCACTCACCATAGCAGGGGATGAGCGTCCCGTTGTGTCCGCTGTCCGGGTGCAACTTGCTGCCTTCGGGTGGAGTTTTGCAGATCGGCCGCTGCATGAAGAGCTGGTATTTGCTGAAGGTGCCCTCCTCAGCGCCATCCAGCGAGTGGCACTCCGACTGGAAAGGACTCCGGGACTTCTCTCCGTAAGCCTGCCCTTTACCCGGAATGAACGTGGAGCTGTATTTGGTTTCAGTGGTCGGAAAAGTCGCTTGGTGATCTCTACCTTGCGCAGCAGATGTGCTATAATAAGAATCCATCGATGTCATATCGCAGTATGAGACGCACGTGTCTGCGTTCATACCTAAAAAGTTATTATAAAAAAAAAATCCACACGATACTTGTCTCCCTCCCCTTCTCTAGACGGCAGATATTCTCCCCAAATTCTCATGCGCTGACAAAACTGCCGCACTCATGCACACACACTCTCACACTGGCGCATCTGGGACTGGTTAAAAAATGAATCAGATGTTTTCCAGAGACTGCAGACTGAACAAATGCTAAAAGCCCCCTGAAGGTTTGTCGGGGTAAAAAGAGAAATGCCTTGCTCAAGCTGATGCCGCCTCAGTAGCCTGCAGTGGATCTGACGCACGCAGCTCTCCGACCTTCAGGCTTTACGCACGTCTGAATAGGCCCACACCGAGCTGCAGCCTGCGCTATTATGCAGCCAGTAGAAATGGGAGGTCAAGCTCACAAGGGGGGAAAAGCTCTTTTGGTAAACACGCGGGAGACACAACACATGACATTAATGTAATTAGAGGATGAATATAACTGCTTTGATTCCTGCTCTTGCACAGCTCAAGACCCTAACCTTTCACTTTAAAAAAAATAAATAAATACATTCTCCATATCAAGCGGTGTCTTTGCCAGAGGAAAGACACTTTGGTTATTGATTGGTATTTGTGGAAAAATCACATTTGTGTTTTATTAGATCCCTGTATGTGTTTTAAATCAAGTGTAAATATGAGGATCAGTGCAGCAACATGAGCGCGTAAAGTCCGCTGATATTAAGATTGAATATCTCATAAATATTTTCCTTGTGTATTTGTTTTAGAGACTCGTATTAAACCAAACTATATGAACCGTTTGACCAGGACCTGATGTCAGAAGTCAGTCTGTCACTGCTGATCCATCCGCTCACAATAAAGGAGAATTAGTGCCGCGCCATCGCAAACAACTTCCAGTCTTGCCATTTTTTTTAAAAGGGGCACTTCTTAATATTGAATTAATTACAGAGCATTAAGTCCATAATGCACAATGAAATACTTGGCTTCGTGCGCTTTTGCAATTTGGTAAAATGACGCCGCGCCAGCAATTGGCCTTTTCTTGGCTATAAAACGCTGGACTGAAGCGGTTCAAGTCTTTTAATGAAACAAGATCGGCCTGTATGTCTGTCGGTAGGCAAATTGGATAAGCTGTCTCAAATCACGTCCTTAATGTTTTTGGATATAATCGAGATTCGGAGGTAATGGTTTGATACCAGCTAACACTTTGAACATGTAACTGAGAAAACTAAGTTGTCAGTCTTCCTAAACACATGATCATGGATTTGTAAGATATCCTATTAGACTGTATGATCCATCAGTGGTGGCCTCATAATTATTGATGTTAATAATTGCTACTCTTTAAAATTATTACTATTATTATTATTATTATTATTATGTGGCTGTCCTTGAAAGTTGCCCTGATTTTATTTTATTTTAAAAAGATGAAACGAAATTATTCCTAGTGTTTGAATTTCTTTCTTTCTTTCTTTCTTTTCTTTGGTGCATAACTCGCGCATTAATTGCGTCTGGAGACGTGGCTCAGGTCTTGTTTTTACGCAGCATAATTTCGGCCACATCTGCAGCCAAACTCAGCCAGAAGGTGGATTACATTTCTTAAAAATAAAACATAGGAATAATACAGCCATGAATGACGAAAAATCACAAGCTGGTTTTGAAGCTGTCGGCTGTTTTCTATTGTCGTTTTTCTTCTTTAATCTGACTCCTCTAATCAAAAGGCCTTCCCAGCAGCAATAATCTCTTAGCGTCTATTAAGTTCCTCGCTTTAAGGAGGTCACATTTTAAAAACTGCAAATTAAATTATTGGGTTGTAAAAAAGAAAATTTTAAATTAAAAATCCACGCACATTCTTTTTGCTGTAGTCTTTCTCACCACCGGCACCTCCCTCGCTGTGCAGGTATTCTTTAACGAGACTATATTCTGACTATATTTGTTAATGTGTCCTGTAAAGTCTCCTTTTTTCAGTACAACCTAACGACTTTAACTCTGGCTGCACAACACACCACCCAACTTTTGTTTAGTCATTCACTTATTTTTATGTTGTGGCTTTTAATATGAGGTGAAATTCAGCCTGGTTTTATATTTGCAGCTTCATGCTGCAGTTTATTTCAGGCCTTCATGTTGTTGTAGAAACGTCCTGAGGAGAACTCAGAGCACATGGATCAGCCAGAAAGCTTCTCCGACCTTAACTGTATTATCAGCTTCTGTCTGCATATCAATATTATCAATATACGACTGACACAATCAGGCAGACAAAGGAAACATGTCACATGTTCAGTGGACAGCAGGTTTCTGTGCTAGTTCTGCATTTTACACTGTTTTCAGAGGAATTTAGTGAAACATTTCTATTTATTTGCTAAAACAGCAAGTCTCTGTTGCCTTTGACTTCTGAATAATCTCTCACTGTTATAAAGTTTTTTTCAGAGTACTGAAGTGAAAAGATTTGATAATTTTGTCAGACTTTTAGTGTGAAAATGAAGAGATTCCTTTTATAATTAATTTAGACATGTGCACAGGATAATGCAGGATTTTGCCTTCAAATATAAGAAACAACTTTAAATTTGAACGTGTGTATTTTGTTATGTTTCCTATTTTGTTTCTATCCTGCAAGACAAAGCCGATGGAAACATTTTAGGGTAATTGTGTCATGATTAAAAAACTAAAAGTTAAAGGTTGTCACGCAGCTAATCAAGCAGGAACGACAGAGTTCCCCTTTAATACAATGTATATGCAGCCTGCCTAATATAAACCATTCCACTGCCACAGGCCAGAGCCTCAGCTGTCACAGATATGCATCACCCAAGCATGGCAATCTCTGTGAAAGGTTTCCACTAAACGGTGACTTGTCTGTTTAATTTCCATGTCCAGGTATTCGCTGCTGAGGGGACGAGCAGCGCACTGATGCAGCAGCTTGCTGCCTCTGGGGTTTATGTTGGCACAGGCCTCTAGTGTATCAGCAGCAGGGTCCCTGAATCTCCTCTGGCTATCAGTTTCTTGTATGAGAGGCGTGGCGGGGCGGTAATGGGCTAGAGAAAGTGCTTTAGGTTAAACTGTGTCTCAGCATTGCCATGTTCAGTTAAACTGTGGGAAAGCCTGGCACGAGGGATGGGAAGTATGTAGGCTGCATACTCGTACTTTGCTTCATGGGAACCTTTTATACTTTGTGGAGTGATGACTGTGATTTAAATTGTGCTGTTTAGATGGCTCAAAATAACAGGTACACGTTGGGTGTGTTTCCTGTGATGCCCAGTTTACCTCACAAATTGAATTGTTTGTAATTAGAGGAATGTGGGGAATTCATAAATTGGCAGTCACATCACAGCTGCAGATCACATCTTCATGGTCATTTGTGCCAACGTCCAATCTAACTTTTTCAACAACAAAAAAAAAGTCTAATTTAGGGGTAGCATTTCTCTGTATGTCGCGTCTTCTATGCCTTTCTGCAGAAACTCTTGCTGCAATAACAGGCCTTTGTCTTCTGTGACCGCTGGTTGTATTAAAACCCTTCTGATTGCTTATTGTTACTTTATCCAGATGTTTGAGCTTCACTGGGCAGAATGATCTGACACAGGAACAGTGTTTTCATATTCATCAAAACTTTTCTGTGGTCAACTTAAATCTGAGCTTAAGATGAGTGAGTGTATGACACTGAGGTTTTTACCAGTCATGGTCCTGTGGTCCACAAGCAACCTTTACAGTGGAGTAGCAGACATCTCGTGTCTAGAAGAATATATATGGATATTCCAATTTTTTTTTTTAATAAATAAGAAATAGTTTGTTTATTTGTAACATTTTTAACTTAACAATTGAGCTTTAGTTCTTATGGAAAATCAGTACAAGATACAAATGATCACAGTATTCAAAGCAAAGTAATTTCACATCTTAAAGACGTTCAGTAGGAATCTGTGTTTGAATAATTCAGGTGTCGCTCCTGAAAGTGTTGGAAATCTTCCATCAAAGTGAAAAGTGTTGAGATTTGTGTTTGTGTAACTTTACAGGTAGAAAAAGAGGCAAACACATGAGTCACCTTCTCATGTTAATGTGATGAGCTTTCCACATCTTTGGTCGTAACTTGCAAAGAGCTTGCTTCATCCACAAAACTGTTTATCTGTTGCCGTGGCGACGAGATGACGAGCCTTGGTGATGTTGCCACAATATTTATCTGCATGTGGTATAAGTACACAATACTTTAAACCGCATACATTTTGTAAACATCACTCTGCTCAAAATCATTCCCACATTGTTGTACGTACTGCTTGGCTGAGTCTGAGAGAACTCTCTCACCTGTGGACGAACCTTCAGCTGCTGCTCCCTGCTGAGATTTGTACAGGAAGATTATTACTAGGACGGGGGTCTCTCCCCATCTGACAAACACAAGCACACACACCACACCCTTTAGTATGTGTGCGTGTGTGTGTGTGTGTGAGAGAGAGAGAGTAAAAGGGACACCAGATTTTTTATGTGTAGTCTTAAATTGGTTTCACATGAGCTGGGCACACACTGCATCAGCACATTCTCTGATCAAATTAAGCAGAGATGAGGGCAGAGAGAAAAGAGGCAGCGGTTGTACTGATGTATAATTCAATAAACAGGACCAAGACGAGGCAGACAGAGGAGATGCTGTACTGCCTTCATCTCTCAGCTCTATATCTGGTTCAGCGGAGGATGGATAGTTAGTCCATGTGAAGAAGACACACAGGACTGAAGCTCCATCCTTCATCACGGCAGCAGCAGACAGAGCAGAAGATGTAGAGAAAAGTAATCTCAGTTGAATCTGTTTTTGTCTATTCAAAAAGTCTGAAACATTTAGACACTAAATTAGTCAGTCAACAGCAAAAAGGGTTTGCAACTGATAGTTAATAAACTGTTTTGGCCATTTTTAAAGCCAAAGAGTAAAACAGGACTTTCTGTCTTTCTTTCTTATAATAAATTGAATATCATAAAAGAAGTAGTTAAAGGGTTTGAGGAATTTTATATCAGAATATTTTCAATATTTGTCACATTTTACAAATTAATCAAATAATTAATTGAGAAAATATAAAACATATTATCAATAATTATGATAAAAACCTCAGACAGCTGCTGTAGTATCTTGAAGTTCTGGATTTTTTAAATTTAAAAATGCATTTTGAAAAGTTGTTGATGGTTGTTGTAATATACACTTCTTTAATTCTTCATTGCTATTGTCTATGGGATGTAGGACTTTTCAGCTCCGCTACAAGTCATTTGTTGTTCGTAGCTTAAATGATTAGTTGATTAACTGATTACTCAGCTGGCACAAAATGAATCATTTTAGTAATTAGTCAAGAAATGTTGACACTCCAACATGATGATTTGCTGCTTTTCACAGACATCCCCATGGGCTTTTGAAAATGATCATTTCACTAGAAAAATAACTACACAATTATAAAGATAATAACTGTCAGATTTATTCATTATGAAAACAATCTTTACTAATAAACTATTAACATCTTAAATGCTTAGTTTGCATCAGAATCACTGTTCCATGCAAAACACCAAACATTGATTCCCTCTAGTTGTTTAATGGTTGTTTTGTGTGCTTTTCTTATATCTCTCTCTGTACCTACTGTATATCTATAAATGTCATATATTATAGTTAAATTAATATTTTAAGCTTTGGACTTTTTGTCAGACAAAAAATAATTTTAAGATTGTGTCTTGTAGTCTAAGAAATTATAATGAGCATTTTTCTTTATTCTTTGACAATTTATAGACATAAAAGTTCATAGATGAATTAAGGAAGCAATCTTCAGATTAGTTGATAATGTAAATAGTCGATACTTGCTGTGCTAACATTCTCACTGCTGTTTTTCAAATAATAGACAAAGATACTTTCATGTATGAAGTCTTGTGCTAACAGAATTTTATCAAGTTATAGTAGATTGAGCCTGAGTCATTGTCTTCCTCACTGTATTACAGCTCTGATCTACATGCATTCTGTAAAATATCATTTACACATTAAGAGAATAACATTTAGATACAAACAAGCTCAGAAAATCTACATTTAAAGTCCAGATGGTATTTGGATGTTACAAACATTTTTTTGTTCTTCAGCTGCTGTGCTACCAAAAATTCAATTTGAAAGAAATTAACAGACATTACATTAAAGTACCAAGTGTCAGGTTTGATTTGAGTAGGTTTACTTCAATATAGAAAGAACTGTGTAGGAGATATACCCCGCCCTTTTTTTTCTGTTCTTTTTTTTTTTTTTTTACACAGAATGCCTTTTTATTTTTATTTTTTTTAAGTAACTGCAGTAAAAGAAGAACCAGTACATTTCATATTTTGTGTAAAATCCTTTGCCATCAGACAGAAACTTCTCTGGTGATGCTCCCTCTAATCTTCACTTCAGCTCCTGCCGGTTGTGAGGTCTCTGCCTTTAGTTGGGTCTCCATCAAGTGAAATGCAGCTCAGTCGGATTGAGATCAGGTGATTGACTCAGACAGTCAAAAATATTCCACGTCCTCACCCTGAAATGCTCTCTTGTTGTTTTGGGCATATGTTTTGGATTGCTCTCCTCTTAAATGATGAAATGTCATCCAGAGAATTTTGATGCATTCAGCCGAAATCTCAGCCTGCAGAATGTTCCTGTTGCATCATCAAACTCATCTAACTGCGAACTGGTTGTTCTGTGCTGCACATTTTGTGGTGAATCCTTGGAGGTTCTGGTCATGAAGTCTTGTTTTGACAGGGAAACATGTACATCTGCATCCTGGAGAGCATTACTGACCTGCTGTGTTGTCCCAAAGGGGATTTTCTTCATCCAAATGATTCTCTGCTCATCCACAAGACTTGTGCTCCCTGGTCTACCAGTTTATTTTCCAGTTTTGTACTATCTTTGATGTCTCTCTGATAGATTTATGTTTTTTTAGGGCACATTATCATCTTCTTCACTTGCATGTGATGGAGAACTTCACCTCAGTCACTCTCAATCAACTCTGAGCCACATGTGACCTCTTTTATGCACAAATGAACTAATGCTGAAATGACACACAGCTGCTCCAAACATTTAGTAGCCAAATGTCCAATTACTTTTCAAGCCCAATTTAGGCACACTGTGTTGAAAGGACTGTATCTCCCACACGGTTCTTTCAATACTGACACAGATTAAAGCTGACACTTGGCTCTTTGATGTAGCATCTATAATTTTATTTTAAATCAAATATGCTGAAGTAGAGAGCCTGAAGAACAAAAATGGCATTGCCCAAATGCATATCATCTTCAAGGAACACAGTAATTAATGCATATTCCTGGAAGATTGTCCTAACAATAGAACAAATGCTTTACAACTGGAAACTTGAATGTGGAATATATTTATCACCCTGTGGTGTTAACATATTCATGGAGGTGCCTCGGTCTAATAATGTAAAAACTGAAGCAGCTTGTTGATTGTTCAAACAGGAGACATATGGGAGACTTCAGAGGACGAGATTGAACAGTTGTGGACACGTGCTGCAGATATCACCAAAGGTCTGTCTCACACACGCACACACACAATAGTAATATACTCCAAAAGAAGAAAGGAAGAAACTTCACTGTGCTCGTGTTAAGGGAGGCCATCTTCAGTGCGAGCTTGCAGAAGATCAGGCGCTGCAGACGAAACATGGGAGGTAATGAAGATAATGAGTCTCCCGTATGATACTGTACAAATTGATTGCAGACAAAAATGGCACCATATGCCACGCATTCTGAAAAGATTGCACTAATATCCTGTAATTTTGATGTTAGCTTTAAAATTTGAGTAAAATGCCAGATGTGCTTTGTTCCAAAATCATCCTGAAATGCATGAAGGCGTCCTGCACCACAAGTTTATAACTTCACTACTGAAATTATTACATTTTATTATTTCCCTCATCTTGCTATAGTTAAATATGGTTGTAAACTATCATTTTGTTTTGCCTTCTTGCTGCTGCATGCATCTCCTCAGCAGTGTGATACAGAGACTCGCATTCAAGGCCAGCCTAATGCAAGTCAAATGCTTTCAGTCTGAAAATAGCACTTTGTAGACAGTGTAATTGTCTACTTACATATGACTTGGGTTTGTGGAAGCAAGAAACTAAATAAATACACAGAGAATTACACTTCACTAAGAGCTTTAGTATCTCCCGCTCACAATGTTAGTGATTTTCTCATCATCTTTGTTCAAGAAATGACTTAAGTGACTTTATCAGTCACTGCTGTCATCTCCATGCAAGGTAATAGCTAAAAATAAAGCAACGTTATTTTTCTACCCAGGTCTCCTCTATCTCCTCGTTTGATACAGTTTTAGTAAGTGTTTGGATTGTAATGGAACACCATGTGTGTGCTGACCCGGCCTGATCTTCCCACAGCAGTGTCTGGACGAGGCCAAGCGATGTGCTCAGAGATGCAGGACCAAAACAAAACAAACGAGTCAGAGGGAACAAGTCTGTGGATCCTGGGTTCAGCGCAGCCACACAGGGCTCAGGGAGGACTCCTATCTAGATGGAGAAAGAGCCACATTCCCCTGAAATGAGCTTCTATGGGATGAAAGCCTTGTGTGAGCTCCCCAGATGACCCACGACCCCGTCTGTATTTGTGCAGGGGGGAGCCCTGATCCTGGGCTCTCTGCCTCCCTGCCAGGATCCTGGGGAGTCGAGTTGGGGTGGCCAGACAAGCCCACCATTCTGCCCTTGGGTGTTTTGCTTTTGGGGTAAAGAGAGACCCTCAGATGAGCCGGCACTGTCACAGCAATAACCTTTCACCCAAGGAGTTTCAGAGGTGGACCGTAGGAGGCTGTTCCTGGAGCGCTGTGCTATCCTGTGTCAGAGTTTGCGGCACGCTAATATTTCAATAAATCTTGAGATCTGCTCTCACTGTGTTGCTTCAAAACACAGTTTGAGATTTTAATATTGGCTTAAAATCATATGTATCTGATTTCAGATCACAGAAATGTAATTTTAGCATATTGCACAGGCAGCATGATGTCCACATTGTACTTGCCAGTAGCTGAGAGGAGCCTGGCATGTCTCAGCAAAATGGAGGCCAGCTCCAGAAAATGAAATCTGTGTGAGGAGGCGAGGAAAGAAGCTGTCATCAGAAACCTGTTTGCTCCTTTTATCTCCGCCAGTGACGGAGTGCTGACATCTTCACACCCAACAGGCTTTTGAATACTCGTTCAAGGGATTAGAGGAGGAGAGAAGCAGGTTCGTAGATCAGAAAAAATCGCTTTTCCACCCAAACCTGTTGGTAATACCTTTGAAAACTAAGAATGCTTAAAGTTCAGTGACAGCAGGACTTTTATACGAGTCAAAAAAACTGTCCGTTGATGCACCAGGGTGCTCCCTGGGACTATGATGACTAACCTCTGCCCTGCCCCTTAGGCTTTTCAGGATGTTAGACTCAGCCCCAAACATACACAATTACAAACAAACACAGATGCCCGAAATTCCACTTTCACTTGAAACAGTTGGCTGACCCCCTTTTCCCCTCTGTTCAGGTTACCTCTGCTCACTCCCTCCCTCAGGCCAACATTAATCCAATAGAGAGCTGGCTTTAAAGGAGGTTGAGCAGGAAAATAATGTGGCTGACTGGGTAACTAACCCAACCACTTCCCCCTCCTCCCCCCACCAGCCTGTAGATGTTCAAGGGGAGACTCAGGGAGGAGTGCATCTACACCCAACCATTGTTACAAGTAACAATCTAGTTTAACGCCCTTCTCAGACATATCATACATAACATTACTGGCTTCATCTGTTCAAGTGACAGCATTCTGTATTCAGAGATAGGTCACTTTTACATGAATTGTGGCATTGTGTATGTTTTTTCACTTCAGGCAGGTGAGCTGTCACATACAGTAACAGTTTATAGCTACAGTTAAATCATTTGTTAGATAACGGCCACGATTCCTGAGCTTGATCACAGCTGTCAGGGTAATATTTACTGTAAAAGTCTAATCTCTTTACTGAAATCAGAATAGTTTTTAGTCATTTTAAGTTTTTTTTATTACAGACATTTTTAGTTTCAGTCTCACAAAATATGTGCTGCAGTAGCCTATATACTGCATGCATGGATGTATTCTCATAACTGTATAGAGCATGACCTAACTAATTATTAGAGTAACTACCACAAACACGTTGCTCATCAAATGTGCACGTCTATCCAGTAATCTGACTACATGCAGTTCAGAATTGTACCGTGTGGAAAGTGATGTAAAAATATTACAAGTCTGGCTTAACGGATGTGTGATGCGGATATAAGCCTGCCATTGCTCATCATTCATTTCACACAGCTTTCTCCTCTCCTTCCGCTATCTACATGTTATTGTTCAAAATACACTTTGCTGCGGGAAACAATGACCTCCGTGCAGCAACCTACACACTGCAAATGTAAAGGTTTTGCTGAGGATTTGTGCATGTCTGAAAGGGGCTTAGAAGTCTACATTCCTGCTAGTCTGACTTACTGGATGTAGATTGTGGGTATAAGCCCACCTTTTCCACATTCATGCGGCATTCTTCTCTCCTTCAGCTATCTGTGTGCTACTGTTTTCAAAAACCCCTCAGCTATAGGAAACAACCTGCAAGCTGCAACCTGCATGCTGAAAATGACATGGCAATGAGGCAGTCCTGCTTGGTTCTTTCAGTAAATTTGTCACTTTAATGATAGTGCTCACTTCCCTGCATGCAAATGTTACAAGAAGGCAGAGTCAGAGTTTCATCAAAATTGTTCGGATTCATTCTTTCAGGACCAAGAACATCTATGTGAGCATCTTTACAAATCTTTACAGAATTCCATCCATTAATTGTTGAGTTACTTTAGTCTGCCATTGCCATCTCTATAAGGTCATGTTTCTTGCATGGCTCAACAGGGGATGTGTTGCTTTATTGTGATCTAAAAAATATTGATGACTTGGTTTGAATGTGCTCCAGCTTGGCTGGTAGGATGAGTTTGCCTCATTAATATCTCATTTCCTCATAAATTTCAGTTTTGAAAGGGCCGCTGCCCTCCAGTTACTTGTGCAAATTTTGTGTTGAAATTTTTTAGGTTGTATATCTTCTTTGTTTTTGCCTAATTCACTTTCTCTTTTCCTTTCCCATCTGGAATGAAACAAACTTTTCTCAACTTAAGCCACTTTATTATCTCCAACTTTTTTTGCTTTGTCACTTCATTGCTCTCATTCTTTCTCTCACTTCTACTGCCAGAGTTTGGCATTTTTGGATGCTCAGCGTCCCAGGAGGCAATATTTGGTTTTATGGTTGTACCATAAAATATCCTAACCAAGTGACATTCCTGTCCCTCTGGTTGGCTCTGAAGCTGAGCATTCGGCTTCCATGTCTACTCATATTAAAATCTGTATTGGCTCAGTGACTATTTCTATCATAAAGAAGCAAAAAATGAAGTTTCTTCCAGTCAGAAACAGTCTTATCTGCTTCTCTGATGCTCATCATTTGTAACTAGCATGACCAATAATAATAGTATTGTATTGTAACTGTTGTAATTTACTTTTTATGATTGGTAACCTGATTTAGCTCTGTTAGTGGCTCCTCACCTGCCATTTGTTAATGTTGCCACTGCAGATGCATCACATGGTTTGTGTGCAGACTCCCAGGTAGTCTCTGACCCAACAGACAAGGTCGCCTCCGAGAGACAAACAGAGCTGTACTCATCCTCCTAATTGTCAGGAATGTTCTCATTGAGAAGAGAAAGAGGCTCTTTCACATGGAGTCTAATCAGAGTCATGCTCCCTGTATTTAATTTCGGAGGACACTTGTTGAACAACTGCCTTGTCCTCTTTCAAACGGCTGCAGAGATTTGGAGTCCGACCCACGCCTGCATAACCACCACAGGACAATGTTAGTTCACAGCCGGGCCCATGTCACCATTCCTCTAATGCCACATCCGTTCAGTGGCACTTCAGACAATGCCTAACCTTTTTCTGTTGTGCTGCTTTGTGTCTGGGGGAAAACTCAAGGAGAAATTATAGATCTGCAAGAATAAGTTAATCAGGGTTGTGCTGGGGTTAAAATCAAGGACATATGTTTGCAGACTGATTCCTTTGTGCAGTTTGTTTACAGTCAATTTATTCATTTATTCATTTTTTTGTTGCAGTATATCTTTTATTGTGTACAATTTTGGAAATAATTATTAGATCACCTGTTGTTTTCTTTACAAAATCGACACAACAGGCCTTGAACATTGAAAATTTAGTTTGAATTTTATATCAGTGGTTAAATAATTACAGCATCTTCGATAGGATGTGAAAAGTCTTTAAAAACTCAGTGTGGCTCCACCAAGAACCACAAATGAAGACGCAGAAAACAGTGGTCACGGTGGTTTCCAAAGCTGTTGTAGAAATGTTGTTGTTTTAAGTTTGGGCGGCTGTGGCTCAGGTGGTAGAGTGGGTTGTCCACTGAAGGTTGGCAGTTCGATCCCGGTCCCTCTGCATGCCGAAGTGTCCTTGGGCAAGACACTGAACCCGGATGTCTGTGAAGATTCTCAGTCATCCAGGTCGTGGTTATCCTCGTAGTTTCAATTGTAGCATCTGGACTTGGTTGGGTTAGCTCGAAGACGTTTCACCTCTCATCCAATAGGCTTCATCAGTTCTAAACTGACTGGTTGGGAGTTCCCGATTTTATACTCTTCAGGAGCCGTTAACACTATTGAAGCTTTTGTCTGCTGGGTGAGTGAACCCAGAGTTGCTCCCAATGGCAGGCAGGCACCTTGCATGGAAGCTCTGTCGCCATTCGTGTGTGAATATGTGTGTGAATGGGTGAATGCGAATCACTGTAAAGTGCTTTGAATACCACTAAGGTAGAAAGGCGCTTTATAAGTGCAGACCATTTAGCAATCATTTTTGGAAAAACACACCCTTAAAGGTGAATTTGTATTTGTCAAATTTAGCGAGTACCTCCTCACAGTCCACTCACAGTGCGTTTCTAAAAAATTGGTGTTGGTACATATGCTTTGTAAATGACAACCAAAGAAAGTGTCTGAAACCGATCCACACAACACTGTTCCAGCGTGTCCCATTAAAGCTCTTTTACATTCATGCCTGTGCACAGGATAGGGAAAGGGAACAGTGGGAGCAAGAGGGATGCTACACCTGACATATGCTAACTAGCTAAATAACAATCCTTCTCCAAAATAGTAGACTCCACCTTAAATTTGACACATACAAGAATTCATAATTTGCAGTAGCCAGTTAAGAATGTATTTAGAATAGGAGTTCCTTATTGAACAAGAGAACTAATATATTAGTGTGCGATAGATAACACTAGTATCTGAGTGTCAAATGCAGCATCATTTTCCTTCTGCTCATACAAACACACTGCATGATTCAACTGTGATTTGTGGGTTCAGATGTGATCTGAGTCAGCTGCAGTAGTCATCATCGCATCCAGGAGTCTGTAACAATTATAGTAACAAAGCTTTACAACATATAACTTGGGCCTCTGGCTGCCCCGCAGGCCTCTGCTCTCACTATTGTGCCGCAGGGTATTACTGTAAATCTGTGGGCCTTCTTGGCACAAGCCAAGAGTGTGCAGTCTATCTTTAACAATATGACAGTTGGCATGTGGGCTGATCAAGCATTAAAGACACATGTTGGATAATACACTTGTCTGCACACACGTTTGCCAAGATTGCTTCCACAAGTCAGCTTCTCAAATGGTGGCGAGAATTTTCTGACATTTCTACAATCCTGGATTTAAAATTAACATTTTCTTTTATATTTTATAACCAGTCTTGGCTTTCTAATCCCACTGAGGGCTCGTGTCCCTTTGGTTTAGTAATGAGCCATATTTTACAGACTTCAGCTCCTCTGGGGACTTTGATTTACTCTGAGAATTAGCAGACTTGAGGTAATTTATGGAACTATTTTACTGCATCATAGCAAAGCTTTGGAATGGGCCGTTTTCATTTTCTTTATTATAATGCCAGCCATTTCCTGCCAAATTTGCATGAGCTGGGGCAGATTGACAGTAAACAGCTGTGTGAATGTGGGGATAATGGGTCCACATGCAGGGGTAATATTTCAAGCTGGGATAAGTTGTGTCACAATTCAGGGTAATTTCACAATCTTGTGTTACTAATGTTTTCTGAATTTGAAGCTTTCTTCTTTCATTTGTTGAAAACCGTCAAGTCGATGTGCTTAGTGTGATGCCTTTGGATTGAATGTTGGCCATCAGGGTTAGCCGATGGTATACATTCTTGTGACTTGATGTATAACAGCAAAGGGATTGTGGAAATTCTTCTGATAGACGATAATAATTGGGATGTTTTTATCGTGGCTGATCCTCGTCTAAAGATAGTGTCTCACATGGCAAACACAAGACACGGGAAGCTTCAGAACTAAACCTGTAAACTGCGTGGTTCCTGAAATTGGGGGCCGAGTAAATTAGAGTGAAGGGGTCCACACAGGGATGCTGGCCTGAGGCCGACCAGGCCGCGTGATTCGGCCTGAAAGGTAGCTGAGATGACGGAGGTTCATGGACAAAGGGGCCTCTCACCAGTTGCTCTTTTGCTTTACGCCTCAAACTCACGCGCCCTGCCCTTCGATTGCTTATTGAATTACATCTAATCACTCAATTAAAGTCACATGGAGGAGCAGCGTACATTGTCTGAACTGGATGGTGGATAACGGGTGCTGTGTTGTTGTTCGTGGGAAGTTTCAAAACAAAATGTCTGAAATGTTAGCACTATGACCGACGTCTCAATCCTCAGCTTCAGCTTGGGAAAGCACCATCATGAATCTGGATCAAACAGTGGCACATTTCTCATCTCATTAATTAAAAAGCGTTGAGTTCACATTGCATAAACTGGCACATGTGATAAGAATTGCTTTTAATCTGTAAATGTTGATGAATGTTACAGTCAGGAAATAAGCTCGCCAATCACCACATCAGTACAACAGGAGTGTGCAGAAGATGAAGAGGCACTGATAAGATCTAAACCAGCGCTAAGAACCTGAAGGATGTGAGAATCTTTTGTGGTCTAATAAATCATGTTTCTGTTGCAACATGAAGATCAGAAGGATCAGAGGTTGGCATGAACAGCATAATATGGATTAACTTAGTATATTCTCATCACATGGTTGAATGCATTTCTCAAAGAGCTCTGTCTGTTTCAAACCAACAGGTGACCTGACATGATTTAGTGCATATAGCTACATGTACACTCAGTCACGTTAACTATTCAATGATAAATTAGCCTCACATTAAAATAGGTTTGTTTAGATTATGACTGCATTTAATCATTATTAAATTTAGTTTTCATTGTTTTGTCTAAAAAAAAATCTAAAGGTAAAACTGCCTGTGAAGCTTTTTACAGCATAAGCTGACATATCCAGAGTCTTGTTTTGTTCAATTAACAATACAAAACCTGTATTACTATATTTGAAAACAAGAAAATGCATGAAATCTTCATATTTAAGATTTATAAAACAATTATTTTAGCTTATTTTTGTGTGGGAAAAAAAATAGTTACAGCATAACTATTCTTTTATTGTATGTATGTCTTTTTATTGTCAGCTAATTAATAAATCACCTAATTACTCAAGCAGCAGTTTACATTAATAAATGCAATTTAGGGCATTTCACCGCATAATTTCAAGTATCATAAAACAATTAAATGACTCTCCCTGTTGGATTATCTATAGAATCTGGCAATTTGTCATGATCTAACAAAAACTTCTTAATCATATTTCGTGCTGCTTTTTCAAATGATAAAATTGTGGCAAAGAGAATTGCTTAATTTTTCATCTAAATGAGGCATTTGGCTCAGCTGGCACGGTTCCCCATGTGTATCTAAGGCCTTAAGCGGGGTCACTTCCAAGGTTTTCTCAATCTATACAAGTTCCATGTGGAGATCTGCCGTGGCTGCAGCGGGTAGGGTGTTGAGAGGCAGCAGTGAGTGAGGAGGAAATGGGGTCTGGCATGTTGACTCAGGAGTAAATCCCCCCGGACTTCTCAAAAGGCTGCTATTAGAGTTTAATCACCCTGCGATCCTGGACACACTCTCTAGCTGAGAGGGATGACTGATGAGCAGGCAGCATACAAACTGTAGGCATCAACTCATCCAGAAGCTGCAATCAACACTTTGGATGGATGAGTGCGATCCAATGATGAGGAAACAGAAAAAGCTTAGAAGAAAGTAACATTACACTCTTGCCTCCACTTTTCACACTTCCTATTTTATTAAAAATCTGTCTCTTTCCTGCGTTTGAACAATTGGTGTGTGAAACCACTGGATTATACTTGTAAATGATACTTGGATGGCTAGCGCAAGTTATTTGTCCTCCCAGTTATATTTCATTACCTCAGATTTCTCAAGGCCTTCGCAGCAGTGTTCTCAATTTTTCAACAAGCGAGGCTCTTCGTTTTCATTATGCACTGCTTATTTTTAGACAAAGGGACCATTCTGTTGTCTGCAGAAGAAAAAAGCAGAGCACCAGTGAATTGTTTCAAGGAAATTTGCATAATCCTTAGTGACCGAGTCTCTATTTTAAGCTGAATTTTTTCCAGACATGGCTGTTAGCGCTACCAGAGAAAAGAGAAAAGAACAAGTGTGGAGAGAAATGGACTATCAAAGGAAGGAACTGAGCTTTCAAGTTAGGACACTTTGATTGTGTTACAGATTGGTTCCAGGTGAGGCAGCTCTGGAAGAGGAGAAATCCAAGGGAAGAGAGAATTTTCTAACTAAGGATGGCATTGCCAGGATTTAGGCATTAGGGTAAGATGTAGAACAGCAGGTGTAGAGAATGGAGGAGGCTTAAATTTTCTATTTTGTGGTGGGTGGCATCACTGTGGAGAACCTCAACTGTAGGGGAAAGTGCAATTTTCAGAGATGAAAGCCAGCGATGGAAATAAGTATGTACATTTACTAAAGCAAATATTTGAGGTATTTCTTCTGTCCTTGAGTGTGTTCTTCATATGCTGCTTTTACTTCTATACTAACATTTCAGATTGAAACGTTTTTCATTTTTTTCCACATTTATTTGGAACCTACTATGCAAATTGCAAGTTTTATGAGTAAAACTTTAACGCTGCAACTAAACTGCAACGCTGCAACTTGTTTTCTTAATTGATTAGTCATTTGGCCTTTGAAATACGCAAATAGCCTCTGAAATAGGGTAATCACAGGTTAATGAAATATTTTATATAGTCCAACCACATACTATAATCCCAAAATATTCAGTTTATTATAATGTCAAACCAAGAAATGAAGCTAATAGTCGTATTTGACGGTTGAAACGGTCAAATGTTTGGCATTTCTTCTTGAAAAGAATTTAAATGATTAATCAATCTCAAAATAATTGGAGTGATTATCAATTATAGGAATCTATTAATCAACTAATCATTGTGCCTCTCAATCAGCTTATAAAATATAATGCAGGTGAAGCTACCCAGAATACAAAGGAGGTGAAATTGGCCACATCTCAACCAGCAACAACATATAAATGATGTTTACACACACATCTACATGTATTCATTTACTTGTTGTTAACAATACTCTGCTTTTATTCAAGTTAAAAGTTGAATGCATGATTTTTACTTGTAGTGATGCATTTTTACTTTTTTACACTGGCAAAAGCAGTCCAAAGTCTGTAAAAGTGTAATTTAAAATCCCTACCCATTCAATTTATTCACAATCTGTCCAGCTGTGGTAAACCATCCTGCCAATGTGCCTGCCTGTGCTGGCTCTCTGCAGTGATTGGAAGCAGGCATTGCGTGGGAAGTCCAATTAGAGACGGAAATTGCACTGAGGCCGGCGCTGTGTAGCCAAGGTTTGCCGCATGTTCACTTACCTGCACATCTGCACTGATTTTTTAAAAGCAGTAGCCACCTTTTTCCACCACCTTAATTGGAGTTTCCATTGCTGATTGCTTGAAAGAGAAATACACTGCCACGGTCTGCTTCCTGGTAACGGTCTGGCTTTTCACTGATGTCTGATGAGAAGGAGGTGCGTGTCAGATTTAGATTTATACCAGGAGGTCCTTTTTATGCTCATCTAAATAGAGCAGGTCTAAACTTATGGGGTCCCCGCATTGTGTGGTGCAAGAGGTCACCTACTGTCACTGGAATAATGTGTCCTTATGAAATATTACATGCCTGATGGTGTTGCGTTTTAATGAGAAAATGGAGCTAGTTGGCTGAATGAAAAGAACCCACAGCAATCAATCACTAGAATGTTAATAACTGTGAGATTACCTACGTATTCACATGTAAAAGAGAATAAATCACAAATGTTAAATTAGGTTCTTAGTAATGAAAATCATTTTTCTGCTTTACTCGACATGTTTAGTTTTTTTTAACATCCAGTCTCTCTGTTTGCAGTGCAGACCACAGCTCACCTTTGACCTGTGTCACCGTGCCTGCTCACTCATTGTCATACTGAACCCTCGACGACGTTTTCATCTGTCACGTCGGTTCATTTTCTTGCCTATTCATCCATGAAAACCCAAGTCAGTGGTTTTGCAGTTATAAAGCACATAATTCCTATGACTGTAGTTTCTAATCCGCATTATGTGGTCCCAACATGCAGCTACATTTATTATTGTACAATATTGCTGCTTGTCCATCACAATGGAGCAGGACTTTCCCCTGCAGCATGTTTGATGCAGGTCTTGGGACAGAGCCTCTTGTGCAATGTGTAGCTGGTTCATCAGAAGCCAGGAACACTGCTCAACATATGGGGATCATTTTAGGGGGAAAAATGACTTATGGCCAATGAAACATATGTAAAAAACATACGGTAGATTGTCTCAAAACAGATTTACTATCCTTGCATCACATATTTCTGCAGATCAAAAGAATTTCGGCCATGATAAACTTCAAATTGAGTCTGTGGGATATCTCAATCGAATCAATAAGATTTGAAAAAGGAAAACATTTAAACAAAACCGGGATAGTTGTTTCCCACGGGTTGGAGTTTTTGTGCAAAGCTATGCTAACCAGCTGCTTGAGACAGCTTCGTATTTATTGTACAGACATAAGAGTAGGATCAGTCTTGTCATACAACTGTAGTAAAAATAAAAATTATCATTTTTCCAGAGTCTTGAACTTTTCCTTTGCATATAAATTAGAGGTACTATCCTTGTCATTTTGTGCTACTTCACACTTCAGCTAGAGTTCAGGGGGAAATCCTGTACCTCAGAAAATCTTTAAAATATATACTACATTTTTATAGATTAAATATCCAAACTGTATGTAAAAATGTTTAAATTAGAACTACAGCAATGAAATGCTGCTTTAGATTAATTCTTCAGGAGTAATATTATCTGTTAAGGGACATCAGTTGTTTGCACAGAGTAGTTTTACTTTTGTCTTTATGTTTGTTTCATTTTGCTGATCTACCTTCCATTTTACATGAGTCACATTTTGAGTGCAGGACGTACTTGTAATGTTGCATTTCTGCATTGTGGTGTTTCTACTTTTGATTGAGTCAATTAATCTGAATACCTCTTCCACCACTGTGCTGTAGTGTTTGACTTGAAGTGCTTTACTTGAAGGCCTCCAGGCCGAAGCAGTAAACATCATAATAATCACAAAATCCATCACGTCACACGTCTGTACACATGGCTGGCTGAGAGGACAATGAAGGGGAGGAAAGGTTGAAAGACCCAAGTACTACTGGGAGTAAAAATGGATGGGAAGGTAGATGAGAATAGGTGAAACAGATTGTGTGAGGTAAACTAGAGAGAAAATATAAGGTGGGAGAAAAGTCAAGGTGGAGGCAGCACAGTTGAGGAGTTTTTCTGGGGCCCCTGAGGTTTTCTACCTAATAAATCCTCAGCACATATTTAATCCAGTCGGAGGGACATGCCCGGCGAGAGTTAAAGGATGCACGCTTATTACTTACCTATCCAGTTCTGAATGCGCTGCCATACCAAATGTCCACACCCCCATCCCCAAACTCTACTCCCACAGCCTGTCCTCCATCCAGACTGCAGGCGCTACGGGCTATCAGACAATCGGAGCAGGAATGTGACTCCTTACAGACACATCTCTCAGGACCTCAGACTGAATATGTTCTCAATTAGCTCCATCTGATAAAGTGTGAGTGCAAGTGAAACCCAAGGCGGGCATGATCAATAGCACTTGACTCATTTTGTCAGATGGCTTGACATTGACAGGCCGCGCTGTGATTAATCGCCATGGTGCAACAGATAATTGTCCGACCACATCTTCCTTTGTAGGTGTCGTTGAACCCTCAGTCATGTCTATGGTGCTTTGAATACGGTTCGTCACTTTCAGTTCATTTCTAATTAATCTCCTCTTGAGCTGGCATCCATATGAAAGCCAGCTTTTCCCTTAATCTCCTTGTCAGTTATTTCACACATCACGCTCACCCAGAAATTTCTCTCATGCATCACCCAAGGTGCATGTATCTGGACAAGAAGTGCCATCTGCTGTTCACGCTACACAGTGCACCGGAGTGAGGTCGATGTGTGGCGGTTTGCTTCAGTGGGGTGAGCTGTTTGATAAAAACAAGCTGCAAGCCGCTGCGGTTTCATCCTCAGAAAGTCTCCTTGGTTTCCATGCGCACACAGCTGGATGTTTTTAGGTTTACCCGTATGGGACTGCTGTGACATGGGCACTGGAGATGAAACAGGCCTCCCTCGGCACACAAACACGGCATTACACTCCCGGCCTTGTGTACAGCTGGTAGGGATGACACAAGAGGCACAGGGCTTTATTGAGTCCTGCTGAGGCTGCTATGCAAGTCAGCGCAGTGCTCTGGCAAAGCTCAGCCTGCAGGGCAACAGAGGAGAGTGGGCCGATGGAACGCAGGCCGCTTGGCCGACGCTGAGGGTCTCTGTAGGCCAGTGTGCTGTATGTGTGAACGTTGTGAGATGAGACCTGCCCTCCTCTTAGCTCCAGTCTTATTAAACTCTGCAAACTTTGTTTAGAGCAGCAGATAAAGAGTACAACACCTTTATTTGACCCTAATGTTCAATTCAGGGTGCTGAAAACTCTCCTCAAAAAACACTTGCTTAACATTATTTGATCACTTTGATGCTTGATCCATTACATCTGTTTTGGGCCTCACTGGATCTGAAGTTTTGCAACAGGTTGGTCTTTGGAGGCTTAAAGGGGAGTTAAGAGTTAAAGGAATAGATCCATGTTACGGGCAATACACTTATTCGCCTTTTGGCAGGGAACTTGATGAGAAGATCACCACTGCTCCCAAATCTGTGCACTAAACGTGCTGCTAGATTGGAAAAATTGGGGATTACTAAGTTCTGACCGAATGGTTAAAAAAAAGTTTTCCGTCACTTCTGAAATCATCCAAATGCTAAATTGCAAAAATGACAATTCAACATTTCACTGGGAGTATTTTGCCACATTATTTTGTGGCTGGGAGCAGCTGCCCAGCCACCAGCAGAGGTTCCAACAACTTACTGCCCCGCTAGCAAAGCTAAAAGGCTGCTCACTATAGACTCTATGTACAGATGGACAAATCATTCATGGCATCACTCATAGGTTTCCTAAACAGCAGTTTTAAAGTACAGTGTGGTGGTAACAACTCCTAGCTAATCAGAGGTGGCAAATCCTGGTCCCCGAAAGTAAAAATCCTTTTCCGTTCTAGATGTCTCCCTCTTCCAACACACCTGATTCAAATGGTCAGGATCGTTACCAGGCTTAGAGTTATGTAAAACAGTTATCATGAACAGGGAAATTAGCAATAGAGACCAAAACCTTGTCTTGTACCAGGCTGTAAACATGTTTATTTTGGCTGTAAAGTTGTGTATTTTAACATTGAGGTCTATGGGGATTGACTCGCTTTTGGAGCCAGCCTCAAGTGGCCATTTAAGGAACTGTTTTTTGTTTTTTTTTTGTTTGTTTTTTACTTTCTTCATTTACCACTTAGTGCTCATGATAGTAACAACTTTCCAAATGACATTTCGACTACATTGAATTGATACATGCAATGGTTCATGTGTTGCCCATATAACATATAACACATGATTTCCTTATTTGGTATATAGATGTTGCTTTATGCTCATCTCTGTATTTTGTCACCTTCAGCAAACATGTAAGTTGAGTTTGTAGTTAAGGGCTATTACCTCAGTGCTTTCCTATATGTTGGGTTTTAAAGCAGTCAGAAGGACAGATATGAATACATGAAGAAAAAATGTCTGGTTTTGCAATTCTTATTATTTTTATACACACAGTTTTGAGGTTTAAAGCACATTTCAACAAAACACAAGGGTTAAGTGTCCCATGTCACCAGGACTGTAGATATTTTAGTCTACTCAGCTGCTGCCAAATTCTATTTGCTCATGTAGTTAAAATGTTATTTATCCACACATATCTTAAGCCTGGTGTTCAATATGGAGCTGATTTGTTGGTGAGACCACCGCATAGTAGTTTTTTTGTTTTTTTTTCTATACCGCCATTCCTCAAGCATTGCTTAATGCCACACTGAAGATTCTGAAGACCTCCAAATGAGCAAAGGCCCAGTATCCCTCTGTGTGCCTATACAGTATATTCCCATCTCTGTTGTGGGAAAACTCGTTAGTTTCCCCACAAGTATCTCTTTCAGCAGGAACATAATCTCAGCCTGGGTGGGTTTTGACTGTTTCTTCATTCCTCCCTTGTCTATGAATAAACTGCTGTCAGACCCAGCTAATCATCCTGGAGCTTCTGTACCCTGCCCTCTGCCTTTACCCACTTATCCCCTTTTTCTTTCTGCTTTGTCTTTGTTGTAAATTGTTTCCCTGTCACGTTTTTCAACTACTTCTTAACGTTAAAGCTGTTACTCTCAGTTGCTAATGTGGTCAGGCGCCTTCATTCCCAACATCACACGCAAGAGCTGCTCATGGACTCAATTATTGACGTTACGCCTGTAAAGATAACTGGGGATGGCAGGAGGTTGCTGGATGGCACTGGAGGAGCACGCCTCGTGGCCAGTTCAGAGTGAGTTGACAGCTGGCAGTCATGAAGAGAGCAGAAACGCTCTGCATCAGCTTTGAAGGCAGACAGTGAAGGGAAAAAGTAGACAGTGAAATGTTACAGCTCAAACATCATGACTTTATTAACAACTTCTGCTGTTTCTGTTGCTAGGATTCACTCTCACAAGACTTTTTTGTGAGAAGCAGCATCCCATAATAGATGATAAATCAAGTTCTTATTCAACTGCTCTCCTTCTCCTGGCAAAAACCCAATATGTTACTGAGTTGTCCTTCATTCGATGGTTGGGATTTATAGATCTTCTAGTGACCTCTTGTGGCTAAAAACAGGCCTGTATTTCTCTTTAATTTTTTACTGCCACTCACAAGCTTATGAATACAACCTATTTATCAAATGTATTGAAATTCAAATATGTTCTGGAGTGACTGTGCAAAATAGTTTGTTCATGATAAGTAATATTCAATCAGTGGCTATATCTAGAATTTAGGATAGGGTGATTTTAGTGTACTGTTTGCATTTGATTTAATCATTTAGCTATTTAATACCTTGACTTTTTCATTGTATTCATCAAGGATGCACTTTTTTTGTCTGCACAATTGTCCTTATGGTTTCTCTAATGCATGGCAGTAGCAGAATGTATTTCCTCTACCTGTAAAGTTTTCTTGTTTCCATTTCAGACAATTTTGTGTTGCAGGATATAATTTTTTTACTATTGTAATGTGTTGTAGCGTGACGAATGCCAAGATGTATGATTAATCTCTGATCTCAGCTACTTCTGCTCAGAGCATAAGTGATGATGTGATTAATCATGTAATTACTTGCTCCTAAACGATGTAGCTGTTAAATAGTTTAATAAATGTGTCTCATTTCTGATGCACAGTAATTAACTTGATGCTTTTCAGTACCCAGTGTAATTTTTACAATGTAGAACACCACATCATAAAAAAGGGACCTGTTAATTACTGTTAATGTGTAAAATACATTCCCACATTATTTTTCTACAAGCTATATATTTATACCTGTCCATTTTGAACATGGCTTTTTCTTTGTGACTCCCATGAAGACACTGATGCCAAAGATTGTCAGTGTTTCTCTAAATTGTCATTTATTAAACAAACTGACAAGCAAATATCCAAAAAGTCTTGGGTGCATGTCCAAAGAGTTGTTAAAATGACAAGAAACACTGGAAATTTCTTCAAAGTCAGTAAAATGAAGTATTGCATGGGTTTCCCTCCACCACTAGAGGGCGCCACCAGTTCAACCTGGCAATACAAAGCAATCATTCTGATCGGAACTTTTCAGAATGGATATTGTATTTCATTTATGATATGAAAACATGGTAATGCTTCCATTTACAGGTTCATAATTTCCTAATAAATTCTCACTACTTTCCCAGAGACGTTTCATGGATAAATATACAGGATATAGAGTCAGGTGGTAAACATATAATTAATTAATTCCAGTTAATTCCCAACATAAGAACACAGTTTTTAAGTCAGCAGGTCAGCTGAACATTTCAATGTGAAACTTGTTCGTAGGCAAACAAATACTTGAACATATATAAAGCATTACATTTCCAGTAAAGACTAAAGAATGCATTACTAGTTAGATATAAGTTGATGTGTTCAATTAGTAATAAGAAAGTATTAGGAAATTACAGACACATAAATGTATAGTTACTGATCTTACTGAACATTTCAGACCAGACTGAGGTCATGCAGCAGTGTTTGACTACAAGAAATTTGACAAAGATTTAGTTTTTGTTCATTTCTAAAATTCCAGTGTATAACAAATGACTTATATTGCATGAGTAAGTATTTTCAGTATTTAAGAATTTTTTGCTTTTAAGAATGAAGCCTTAGATGAAAAGCTCTCTGTTATTGCTGGTGCAGTCTTCATTCGTCTCCAGCAGGGAGAACTGCAGAGATCTAGCCTGTCCTTTTATGTTAAAATGCTTCCATATGATTTTCAGATGCACGATAACGCCTGCACAGGCATTACAACTTGTCTGTTTATCAGTGGTCCGTTCCCTTTAAAGCCAATGGGAAGAGGCAGCTCCATTGTGTTGAGCAAGAGATTCTCCTAAACCATATTGTTATTGTTGAGCTTGGTCCACTCAAAGATGTCCTGCTCGCACACAATGTCTGAGTTGATGAGAAGGTAGCGATCACCCACACAGAAGTGCTTCTGGCAGGCGGCACACTTGAAGCACTCCAGATGGTAAACCTTGTCCCGCACACGCATCGTCATCTCAAACGCTCGAATCCTCTTCTCACAGGAAGCACAGAGACCATCCTGACCGAACAGCCTGAGTGGAAGAGAGAGCATCAGCATGTTACTGAGAGGAACATTGGAAAACATTTACCTACTCTTAATAGCATGAAACGTCTCCATTACACTACTCTGGAGCTTTCCTCTGACCCTTTTAACCTCCCTTCTAACTTGCACTGAACAGTTCTGCAATAACCGTATCTGGCCCCAAGGCTTCTGTGTTTCAGCTGGTAGCTTAATTAAAAAATGCAACTTTATGTTGAACTGATAAGAGTGGGCATACTATTAATTATAGTAATACGTGTTTTTAAAGGTCACCTCCAGTCATTGATTTAACCCCTAAAAACTCTTCTCTGTGTATCAAAGTTAGATGTTTTTCCATAAAAATAACCTTTTTCTGCCCTAAAATGACTTAACTGTAACTTGACAATGTTGCGTCATCAAGAATGTGCAGATCTCTAAAGTGTCTCTACAGCCACCACCTCCCCCCTCACTGCAGCTCAGCACACCAGCTCACCTACAACTCTGGTGAAAGTGATTTTCACCAGAGGGGGTCTTGAACATTTTGACACAATGACCTTTTACATGACAGCGCCGCAAGATTAAGTCAATAGTACAGGGCCTGCCAGTGTTTGTAAGCGTATTTTAGCAG
Organism: Chromis chromis; assembly: GCA_900302755.1. NCBI lineage: Eukaryota > Metazoa > Chordata > Actinopteri > Pomacentridae > Chromis > Chromis chromis. Next base: position 111,293 of record OMNN01101823.1, read on the forward strand.
AGTAAATCTTCTACTGAATCTTTCCATCTATATTTGGACTGACAATAAAATAAAAATGCCTAGCAGGAAGACAGAAAAACTGCCCAAACTGTGTCCACTTGTCCCCTTTAAACATGAAAATGAACTCATTCTTTAAATAATTACAATTCCAACATGTGAAAAAGTGGTGTTTGTCAAAATTATATGTGAGATCCTGTATTTTCTTTGTCACCAAAACCAATACCGTGTTAGTCAGTCTCTCAATCCTTCTTCTCCACTCTGTCTGTAGCACTCACTCACAGATATTTGTCTTTTAAAAACATTCAGAAACATTAAGTTTAATTTAAAGACAGAGCAAAAATAATTTAGTAAAAGAGGTGGGCGCTGTAGTTTTGTTAAAGTCTCTCAAACAGAAGTTAATGATTGATGATTGATTGATTGATTTTCTTTATTCCAGACTCATGGTCCATACACCATGGTTGACTGTTGGGGACTAATTTCAGCTGAGGATTCATATTCTTTTAGAGCAGTACTTTTGAGTCAATCCCACATACAGTTGTGACACTTAAACATGTTGACCAGTGTTGTGTGATGAGACGAGTTAACAGTCTGCTTTATTAAATCATGATGTACCATCATCACACCACCAGACCTACCTGAGGTAATCTCTCCGACATAATTTTCTTCCCAGCTTGTAGTAGAGCCGGCGGCCCACCTCCCCCAGCCGACAGCCACACAGGTCGCAGCTCAGACAGTCTTCATGCCAGTACTGCTCGATAGCCTTCAGGAAGAACCTGTCTCCGATGCTCTGCTGACAGCCGCCACACGTCAGCAGAGACGGCGGCATCTGGAGGACCTCATCCACCGGCTCCCTGAAGAGGAAAACACAACTGGTTAGAAGACTGAAGGGGCTGCTACAAATTACTGATCTCACTGCTAGTTTTTGATCAGTTGTTTGGTATATAGGATTTCTGATTGATGCCTTTGATTGATAATTTTTGTACCCTGTTCATGTGATACTTTCAGTGAAAAAGTTAATATTTTCAGTGAAAAAAGTCTAAATTTCTTGATCTAACAGTGTAGTTACTCTGACATGTTTTAATGCTCCTAATTCTTGCAACTATCTATCTACATTCTTTTAATTAGTTTTTAATCTGCCTCTGATGTGTAGCTACCATTGTGATATGTTCCTGTCCACCTGAGGGAGCACTTGGATATTGTTAAATACAGCACTGGATGCACAAAACAGTAAGACTACTTTATTTAAGATAAATATAATTTACTCTGTGTGGCACCTACAACATTGTAAACTAAATAAACAGTGAGTTTATTCACACTTGGACAGCTTTACGTCCATGTCACTTCACTTGTTCGGGGGGAAACACTGAACTTTTTCCTATCAAGTGCCCATTTGTACTCACTTTTTACATTTAAATCTACTCTTGGACATGGGTTTGACTATTTTTCTACTTAACAGCAGGAGACTTCTGCCCTCTTCCTATCAGTTACCTGCAGTTGTTTCACATGGGACAGTCATATCACTGATGGTGCGTCCTCGGATGTCTTAGAAATAACAAGTTATAAGTCATGTACTTACTCATTGGCCTCCAGTGACTTCCTCTCTATGGTGGATGTCATTGTGATAATATGAAGTCCAGTCTGATCCAGATTAGATATCAGAGCCAGCAGATCGGCGGATACCTGTGAAGCTGCACCTGCTCCAACAGCCTCCAAGCTGCCGCACACAGCCCGGTTTAGTCTTTTTTGTCTTAAATCAAAAAGGCAACTGAGTCCAGTCGAAATGGCCGCAGGACGAGAACTGTGCGCTCTGAGCAGCTAAGCGATGATGGAGGACACTGTCATCATTTCCTGAGGCAACAACCCGCGGTGACACTTCCATGTGTGTATTCTCTCATCCCGCTGCCACTTTACCTTCTGCCCGCTGCTTTATTCCATCCGGACACCATCGATCCGATCAGAAGGTCACTTGCGTTGATCTGCGCGTCCGTGCGTCTCTTCCAAACTGCGCTCCTCTCCTCCACATGAAGCCGTTTCTGTGCGGCAGCATCGTGCTTAAATACGTCGGGCCCCCTCGGTGTCTGCTTTCGTTTCCCTCTTCCTGCTCACGACTGTTTGACAATGGGGGGAAATCGGTCTTAAAGCGACAGCTAAACGCTGCGCAGCTCCTCGGCGAGGCGCGCAGCTCCGTCGTGACTGAGACTAATGAGTTCATTATATGCTGCGCTCCACCAAAGTGCCGATTGGAGGAAAGATAAGGAGTGGAGTAATATAATTAGCTCAGGAGTTGTGTGTTTGCTCTGATGATTAGGCTACAGCAGTCTCATTAGAGCCTGTATGCAAAGAGGATGTTTAAAATATGTTGCATCGTGACTCCTACAGGGTCTTTGGAACCACTTGTTATGACCAGTGACTGAATTATGGGGTTAATAAAGCATTTACTAGTATTTTATAGATTAATTATAAACATTAATTCAAACCTGTTATAAAAAGTTGTGCAAAATCTCTCAAAATTTTGGTGAGCAGTGGTGAATGCAACTTTTGGAGATCTTGCATCTGTATATTTAGATTAGATCAGATTAGATTCAACTTTATTGTCACTGCACAGAATACAAGTAGTAAGGCAACAAAATGCAGCTTAGCATCTCACCAGAAGTGCAATTCAAGCAGTATAAGTGCAGTACAATGTAAAGTGTCTGAGTGGATAAGTGAAAATTACCTCAAAAATTATTTTTGTATTGTCGCATAAGATCCTAACCTGTGTCCAGAAATTACTAGTATCCTGCACATGAGAGATTTTAAAAACCTTGATAATGCACAATCACCAGTTTCACCCTGCTGAAATGTGTTATTCATTAAAAAAAATCATTTTAAATATTTTTTTAAATTTTAAATACTACTTTAGTACTTTACTAACATTGCATTCTAAATTGATCATGTGTTAAATATCCCTTACTAGTAACTACAGCTTTCAGATAAATGTAGTGAAGGTGAGAGTGCATTTTCTGCCTCTGAGATTTAGTTGAATACAAGGTAAAAATACAAAGGAAATACTTCTAGTTTCTCCCACATACATATTTGTCTTCTTTACAGAGTCCCTGGATAACTTGCTATACTAAGACATATTTCAAAGTAAGTTCCTTTGAAGGTTGTCTCCATGAGGAATGAATGCGATGATATTTCTACATAGTTGGTGTCTTCACAGCCTTTCCTTTTCAAACCGGAGCTGCTGTGGGCCCTTCTCTTATCTGCTGCCAGTGCTTCAGGGCTGCCTGCAGGAGGGAGGGACACAGACAGCAGTTGGACTGGGCAGCGAGATAAAGCACCTCAACTCCGGCAGCCAGAGTCAGCTCCTCCGCCAGATGTAACGGAGGAAGAGCGCAGGCAAACTCTCGATGTAGGCTGAAAGCGTCCCTGGGCTACACAATTGTTGGACTGTGTAGATACCAAGCTGAGCAGGCCCAGGAGCAAGGTGAGCATGGCACCGCTGTGTGCCAGCTACACAGAAAGCAGAGCAGCTTGACAGAGATAAAACTCAAGCTGAAAATCCATCAAATGGAAACCATTTTCAGCATGAGATTTCTGCCTACTGCCTTTGTATAACACAGCAGCATAGTGCAGGAGACACAGAGCCTTAGTTAGTCTTCACTAAATAAGAACGCCACCCATTTAAACCTTAAAAATCACCTTTAATATCTTTCATGTAACTCCTAAAACAATCTCAGCACACCAACATAACTGATATGCAGCTTCTCATCATATTAAAGTTAAGTTTCAGTTTGCAAAGTTGCAATGGAAATTTAGATGTTCATGTTTCTATTATTTAACATATAAATGATTTCACACCCACAGTCTGTGGGGGCAACACATCACAAAGTAACGCATTACTGTAATTACATACAATTCCTAAAATCAGTAATAGCATTACTAATCAGTTACACTTACTGCTTTTATTTTAGAGCAGTATAGTCACCTGACAGTGCCATCTTTATTCTCGACATGCAATTGATTTTTCTGTGAATTTATCTTTGGGCTGCTTGCACCAACTTTGCTGTTGATTTTGAGGTAACACTTTACTAAAGAGCACAAAAGAAGATCTTGTGTATCTCCTGTTTATTAGAATAGGGATTTGTGCTAGTAGGTGGGTAAGTGGAAGGTTTATTGTTATATTATCAACTGGCAATTACATGACACTGCATCTCGGGCAAAATTGCACAGTAATGCAAAAGTAATGTAACAAGTAGTGTAAAAAATACTTTCTAAAGGGAGGAAATGAGTGAGGTATGTGTGATAAATTTTTATTTTTTTTAAATAATGACCCCAACACCAATCATAATCTTCACACATGCTCCACTTAGTAGCTGCTCTTCAGCTGTATCACATAATGCAACATAGACAAGATTTATGCAAAAATATTTTCACGATAAATTCCATCTGCTGGGGATCTGGTGGTGAGAATTACTGCAAATAGCTGTTTCCAATGTCTTTGATGAATTTTTGATTTCAAGTAGTTTCAGACTTTTGCACATAATCTGTTTCTTTGGAATTCAGTCAGATATATTTGGTAAAATCAAATATTTGGTCACTGAACAGCAATAACAGAAAAACTAAAATTCTAAATGTTTGTGAAGTGTTTGCACAACACGTCTTTATAATGATGGGTTGAAAAAGGAATTCAAAGTTTTGAGGATCTTAATCAATACTACACATAGGTATACAGAGAAAACAACATATGGCAGATGAGACACAAGAGGAGAGAAAGTCATTGCACAAGTCATCCACTTCTTCCTGTGGAGTTGACGGAAAAAGCCCAGAGGATGTGCAACTGGCATGCAGAGATGAAGCTTTCCTGGGGGGTTGGTGCACATTGCAGTCACTTCCTACACCCTCTACGCGTGATGGCCCCCTGCTCATGGCTTCCCAGATAGAAGGGTCGACTCCAGATGGTTCAGCATGATAGAAGAAACAAGGCTCACGGTGCAACATAAAACTGTAGCGTGCTGTCATTTGGCGGTAAAACCCTTATCTGTGTTTTTAAAGCTTTCTAAATGTCACCAGAAAGGAGATGCACTCTGCTGCAGACGTGACATCAATGTGCCTCTACAATAGAAATGGATGGAGGAGTTTCAAGTTTCATGACTTGATTTAACTTTTACAACATTTTACATGATAAATTTACAAGATAAATCTTTCATTTTCAGCTTTTATTATTGTCTGAGGTTGAATTTGGGGAGTAAACAGTTAAAAGTATCGACAACCTTGAAGGAAGTGGTGTCACTCATGTCCAACTTCCTGTTTTGCCTGTTTGGTACTGAGAGCATTATAGGGCTGAAAGCTGTGCGGAATTTCAGGGCAGCTGGAAAAATCATCAGCACTAAGCAAACAGTTTAACAAACAATATGAGTTCATAACAAGTTCCATTAGTAAATGGAAAAATATCGCAAGGCTGTTGCAGGATAACTACTATCCCAATTCAACCTCAACTTGCAAAATCATGAGGGGTTTTCTTCTAGTTAGCAGTGGAACAATGATGGTTATCCATACATCACCTATAGACACATGCTTGCAGGCCCATTTCCTGGAATAAGCGACTCTGGACATTGTGTTGACTCTGTGATAGCACCAACTCTGAAACAGCAATAGCAAAACTAACCATTTCCTGCCCAATCTGAAGTGAAATGAAAACTGGCTGCTGTTTCAGAGCCCTCCTCCTGAACTGTCACTGGTCTAGAAATGTTGTATTGTTCTGTAAAAGCCGAACTTAAAAAATGTTGTTGTAAAGGTCAAAGGTCATATGAGGACCCACCCTGGAATTTTTCTCAAAAATGGCCGTTGCTTGATTGAAATACAGCAGGCTGCGGAAATGAGTCACTCGTTGAAAGGGAGCTTCACTTACCCTTGGGATTCTCCCATAATCAGTATTATCCCGAAAAGAAAACACCTTCAGTGGAACAGTGCAATCAAAGAGCTGTGCAGCCATGTTAACTGCTTCCTGTATTTGGCAAAACAAAAGAAAGCTGGTTGCACATTCTTTCAAGCAGTCCTGTGGTCAGTTGGTTCCCCTTTAGATGCTGATGTAAACTGTGGTCAAGGGTGAAGTAAAAACAAAAAAACATACATGAGCAGTTCTTGGGTGTCAGAGCAATTTGCTAATCAAACAGTCCATCTGTATTCAGTCTGAGATGGTCACCTTTATTGGTGTTTTTTCACATACAGAATAAGAAACTTTAATATATGTTAAATTCAGTAAATTTGTTTAAAATAGATCGACATATTTCTATGTCAGGGTAGACTCATTAATGGAACTTTTGTTTCAAGCCAGTCATCAGTATTTTGCTGCTGATCTTACTGCTGAGCTTTACTGCCACCTACTGATGTAAGTAACCAATTTTGGATTGAAGCATTGACATGATCTCTGGAGACAATGTTGTACTTACAAATGTGAATCTTTCCATTTACTTAAGTTAAAAAAAAGAAAATGAAAAAATGTAGTAGAACCCTGTGTTTATTACTAAGTATTTCCTGGACACAAGGCCACGAAATCGTAAATCATATATAGTATTTATTTAACATATACATACGTGTCTGTTTTACTGCAATTGTTATAGATGCTGTACATGTTAGGGATGTGGACCTATACCAGTAGTGGAGATAAGCGTGATATTTAAAAAATAATAATTTTTGATGTCATGTTAATAATACACATATGATCGTTATGTGAACAATCTGGCAGCAGTGACTGTCTGGTTGACACTTAAATTAAAAAGTGGTTTCAGGCGACATTGTATTGATGGCAGCAGTTTGGCCTTGTGGATCTTTTGTTTATCAGCTCATCTGGTTTCCTTTTCACTATCCATTGATTATAACTGTTCTTTTTGTACGCTTTTCTACAGTCATGATTACAGACACTCTGTCTCAATGTCCCTGCACTTGTAATTTGAGTGTAAATTATTTACCAAGAAAGAGATAAAACACACAATAGACAAAGCTGAAGATCAGAAGATAAATTTCACTGATACCATTTTTTTTTCCTTCAAAATTTCTTTAGATATCACAATAATACTGTTGCTATGAATTCTTTTGGCCATTAGAATCATGTAGCAAAAATCAGATTTCGTGACAGCCATAGTACACACTTGTACATCTCTGACACAGATTTACAAGGTGGGGCTTTTATCTTCCCATCTGGCATGGGGATTCAAATTTGCCACCTGGCGATAATAATCTCACTTCCCTCTTTAAAAAAGACAGACAAATAATCTATTTAATTGCTAAATAGGTTTTCACATACAAAGCTTTTGACTTGGTGTTTGGTACATAACAGTAAACACAATGTAAAACGTGAGTCTCAGGCCTTATTGATGAGGCCAGTTGCTGTTAGAAAAAAGCTGTTCAGGTGGAATGAAGTTCTGGTTGTTTATCTTAGTTTAGAGAAAAAGAATGCATTTCACCAATCAGATCAGATCAGATCACATGGGCAGCACAAAACAAGATGTGTGTTTTTTTTAAAAGTGAAATATAAAATTTTCTTTGAAATAACCTAAGACCTGGTCAACTCCATCCTCAGATGAAGATCATAAGAGGTGGTTGGTAGCCTTAGAAAAAGATTTGTTTATTTTATTAGTTTTATGTTTGTTTATTAACATATACTAATTTAGTTTTTACATAAAGATCATTATTGTTGTTGTCATTGTTTTATGATATACCATTTCTATTTTTGTAAAGTAAAATATAAATATAAGTTCAACTTAAATTGAACTTCTAAAGGCCTTCCAGTCTAGTTACAGTCATCTCAGATATATCCACATCTTCCACATTGAACTTGAACTTCAAACTGCTGCAAAAGATTGCAGTTGTGTATTGTCATGCATGATGGGTTGTGTGATGACACAGGTGTGATCCAACACATGGCAGGCTTACAGTGAGATGGGACAGCTGCTGCAGAAACACACTCTATATGGCAGAGGGATAGAGACAGGATAGCCTAATCAAAGCTAATGATTGTGCAGATTTTCTGCCAAGAGGCTGTACACAATTATGCCTGACCATAAATAGTAACTTCAAAATGTTTAATTGCTGAAAGGCCACTCAGTTATTAAACAACTGAAATATTGTTTTTGCGTGATGAACGGAAATGTTGTAATAATTACAGCAATAATTAATTATGGTCTGTTTCTGTAGTTTATTTATTCAGGCATGCCTCAGACAGCTAAAAACGGACCTTCGCCTTTATAAAGAGTTTCTCCGTCTTTCGAACCGTCTCAGTTGTCGGTGAGGCCGGCGGGGCGGATCCCACACTAGAGTGAAAGAGAAAATAAAGCAACACAATAATAACAACTCGGCCTTTTCGTACATTTCGCTAGCAAGCTCCCCTGTGGATATATAACATCAAGGTGGGTGAATCCGGAGTCGTGCTGTCCAGGTAACGGGTCTCCCGGCCGGCTGATGGCTCGCACGCGTCGCTGTAGCTATCAGACAGACGAGCTAGCAGTGCGCGAGGATGCTAAGTCAACGGTCTGTGCTAACGGTAGTGCGGCCAAGGCCATTTTATCAAGCCGAGAGACACACCGGCGAACCGGCCGCACTGCTGGGCCGAGCCTGGGCCACAGAGCTGGTAGCAGGAGGTTCAGATTTATAGCTCGAGTAACAGAGGAAATATTTTGACGAGGAGACAATCGAAAAACGTCCTCCCTCCAGTTCGCACTCAGGTTGGACTAAAGTTAGCCAGATGCTATGAAAGAATAGTTTTATGGCTCATGGATATGGTCTGACTGACACAGATATTGTATAACCAAATTATAACTACACTATGTTTCCGCATTGTGTACACCTCATTAACACCTGTGGTACATAGCTGCACCGAGTTTCTCCTCCTATTAAATCACAACTCAGCCGTTTACTCCTCTGTCGTTGTTTCATATATGTCACTAGTTACAAGTTTTACTTTTGTATGGGAAAATATGTGACTGTGAGAAGTCAGTTTTATTTCTGCAGCTCCAAGTGGCTTTGCAGACTGTACAGCATAAAATACACCTGTCCTCAGACCCTCGATTTGTAAAAGGAAACCCTCTCCAACAAGTCTTAAGTTATTCTCTCCGAGACATCTCTCCAGCAATCAGTTGATCTAGACCCACTGTAGCGTGTAATCTGATGATGTGCCATGTAGAGGTGACAGAGTTATTAGAGTCATTTGATTCGTCGGCTGAGACTTCCAGAAACCGTTTTGGTAAACACTTCATTTGAGTCTGTGATGAAGCAAAATGCAAAGATTGTACAGGTTTTCCTTGTCAAATGTGAATTTCAGCTGGTTTGGTTTTAGCCTCTGTGATAGGAAACTGACAGCAAACCTTAAGTTTCTGGGCAGTTGCTTTTTGGACCATTTCCATATTAACAATGAGTACACTTTGCTGCTTGAAATGCATCAGAATTACTTTCACATAAGGTAACATGAGGCCAGGGAACGCTGTGGCACTAATAGCTGAGTCAGGGGCCTGCTGTGGCTGAATTAGTGTAATATGTAATGACGCTGATGTGGAAACTTTATCTGTACTAATACTGATTCAAGAATCTAATCCGTACATTTCCCACAGATTATAGTCTAAATGATTAATTTAACCCAGATAATTTACCTGACATAATTAGTAGTTCATAATGAAGACAAGCATTAGCTGCAGCCTTAATCTTATGGCACAGTCCCCAGTGGTCACCGTGTAGCAGTTATTGGCTTTTTTTTAGACAAAATATTTTTTGACAGGTTTCAGCACAAGCTGATGAGCAATTTTCAGTTAATCCTTTTGATTATGCACTTGTATAACTTTCATTGATTAAAGCATCTCTGTACTGTCACCAAAAGTTAAACTTTCACACTTTGATTTCCAGATGCCCTCAGCAATGAATGCAAATAGGACAGTGCAATCTGCCAGCCCAGATGTGGGATCCGCTCCAGGGTTAATGGGCAATTTTTCACTCTGTGGACAGTCTGAAGTCTTGAAGCAAGTGCTGTGTGTTATTGACAAGAAGGTCCGCAACATGGAAAAGAAAAAGGTGAAGACTTTTAACAGCCATTTCTTCCAGATCTCCTCCCCGATAATAACATGCAGCTAAACCTCTTAGTTTGAGGCCGTTTATACCTGAAGTGCCCTGAGTAAACTGCAGCCCTGACGATAAGAGTATCTTTTTCTTACTGTGTCAAAATTAAGAACTGTTTGATTTTTTTGGATTTTCTATTACAGAGCAAACTGGATGATTATCAAGTCAGGAAGGATAAAGGGGAGGGTCTCAATCAGGACCAGCTGGTGGGTACACAGAAGCGTTCATGATTTTGCACACATAATTCTGTAATTCTTAGAAAGATTTTACAACCTAGCATATCTGTGTCTCCTTCATCTTTTTAGGAAGCCCTCGCCAAATTCCAGGAAGTCTCCAATAACTTGGAGTTTGCCCGAGAATTGCACAAGACGTTTATTGCTTTGGGACAAGATGTAAGGATGACTCTGATTTTGTAAAAATGTTCCCTCAGATTTGTGTCCATCTTGGCTTGTACTAACTTGGCTTCATGTTGCTCATCTAACTCATCATCAGATCCAGAAGGTGGTGAAGAAGTCTGCACGGCGGGAGCAGCTGCAGCGGGAGGAGGCAGAGCAGAGGAGGTTGAAGACAGTTCTGGAACTACAGTTCCTCCTGGACCGTCTGGGTGAGGACACTGTGAGACAAGACCTGAAGCAGGGAGTCGGCGGCACACCGCTGCTGACGGATGTAGACCTCGCAGCTTTTGATGAGTTCTACAAGTTAGTGGGGCCAGACCGTGACCAAAACGTCAGGTTAGTCTCAGCTGATATCTGGGTCAATTACAGAGGCAAAAAAACTCTTATCACTTTTTAACAGTGGGATCCCAACACTTTATCTTTACACTCACAGGTTGGCTGACCAGTATGAAGATGCATCTGTGCACCTCTGGGACCTGCTAGAAGGGAAGGACAAGGCTGTGGTTGGAACAACATGTAAGTCAAATTTCCCTTCTTGATGATTTCATGCTGTAGAAATCAACATTAGAGGATTTGTTTATTTGGTTCTTTGCTTTGGCTAGTTATCTTTAGTAAAAGCTTACCAAGGTTAGATATTGAAATCATTAGTGACTCAACAGAAAAATAATCTATGGGTTCTGAAAATTCACCATTCCTTCTTGAATAATGTTAATCTTTGTTCGTTTTTGTAGTCTTTGATTATACTAAGGTGAATAGCATTGGGTTTCTGATTTTTGACCTGCATAAGAAGAAACTTGTAGACATTGTCTTGGACTATGTGGAACGGAGATGTTGTTGCTATTTATTCACTTTTTTTTTAGGCAAACCGCAATGAAGCATTTTATGGAGAAAATAACTGGCAGAATAATCAATATTGAAAATAGTTGTTAGCTACAACTGTACTGCAATTTACAGCAAAATAAAGTTTATATAAAAGGCGATTCATTATTCAAGACAAACTGGCTTTATTTAGACGCCCAGCTGGTGGTGAAAATTGTTGGCAGGACATTTTATCAGATGGTTGGTGACACAGCAGTCATCAGCAAGCTTTGTAGCACGTTGAAGCTGGCCATAAGTAATCTGTCACATACTTTTGATTAATCCCAAGGCAAGGTAGATAGACATACCAAAAGCTCTAAACAATACCTTCTTGTCAAAAGGTGCTACGGCCTTTAGCCAGTCTTAATATGTTAATGTAAAATGTGCATTGTGTTTTGTTAATGCAGCATGCATGCAGTGCTGTGATGTGAATAATCAGGGCTTGGGGATATTGGAGTACTGCATTCTCAGCGGTCTGGCCTCGGGCTTCGCACTGCTGCATTCTGCTCGGGGGCTGAGAGCTGTGGGCTTATCCTGACTCAGCAGTGAGGCAGGGTGCCAGTGGCCCTGTCGCCTGTGGTTCCACTGGTCAGATCTCTGGAGCCACATTAGGATACTGGTGACCCAGTTCACTGTTGTGACACCAGTCAACCCTTTCACCTCAGTTAAGAGGTCTCATTTTGGGTATCACGCTGATATATATTCAGGCAGCAGCAGACTTCTTGACCTGAGGCATAAGGAAGTGAAGGAAATAACATTGAGCTGCTTTGTCTGAAGAGCCATAGGTATAAATGCACGAGCTATCTTCAGGGCTTTTCTATCGAATTACATGTCATGATTGTGACACTGGCAGATTACAAATCTAATCAGTCACCTTTGAAACTTTAGCCACAGTCTGGGCTTAGGGTTTTGAAGCCAATGTTTAATGTCCACATTACTGTAGTTCTCAGTTCATCCTGTGACTGTTACAATGAGGCAGTTTGACATTTAACGCCCTAAATTGTTCTGTCAGATGAGATTTGTATGTGTTATTTTGTCTCAGAAGACAAAACAACACATGTTTTAGTGTATTGATTAGGATTAAACAACATTTGAAACAAAGTGTTGACAGTTGTGGGTTTCCTTCCTTTTCCTTATGTTGCTAGGGTGTTGTCTATTAAATCTGGTCAAACCAAAGATTTTTTGTGTTGGACATTGGCTTACACCTTGTAGAGATATATGAAGAATTGAGTTTGCATTTTTGAGGCTTTAAGGTGGATATTTAAATTTGGTGTGTCACAATCATGTTGAGTTCAAGACCAAATAAAAGCACTGTATTTGTAATTGGTTTAACTCCTGCAGAAGATGTAGGAAGTAGTGATATTTTAGAGGTTATAATCGATATATTTATAGCATTTGTTTCTTGGGAGATTACTTAAATGACAGGTTAATAAAATTGTTGTTAACTGAGTTATGTGCTAACATTTGGCAGCACTGGCACATTTTACAGCAGTTCAAAAAAAAAAAACCTGTTGAGGTTTTAGTCAAAGTATAAGGTATAAAGCTTTCTAACACCCATTTTGCAAGTTAACATGTAAAATCCTTGTTCAGTGCATCGGAAGTATTTCACACTGAGTGATCTGCAAATATTCACAACTTCACAAAAATACTTGTTTGATAATTGTTACCTTGTCAATATGGTGCTTTCATGGCTTGACTTTCCAATAATATGCTGACCGTGTTATTCCTCTGCTAGACAAGGCACTGAAAGAGACTTTGGACCAGGTTCTGCTGAGCGGGTACTTTGACCGGATTCCATCTCACCAAAATGGAGTGTGTGAGGACGAAGAAGAGGAAGAGCCAGCCGCAGCAGCAGTAGTAGCTGAATCGTCAGAAGCAGAAGAGCAGACTGTTGATCCAGGTTCTGGCTGTTTTCCGAAGTCATGCTGCATGAAACTTGCTATTTTTAAAATGCTAATGTAATCAAACAATAAAGACATCAGCACAGTATTCTCTCTGAATTGTTTTTCTCTTTACAGAAACTGAAATAATTGAGGAGTTCACAGAACCCATTGCAGTGGAAACAACAGAGGTGAGCGTAATGTTTCCCTTGCCAGCAAAATCTTTGGATCTTGGGATTATAGTATTTTTTAGCTTCGTGCTGATGTTTGCTTTGTTCCTTCCAGTTTGTAAACAGACAGTTCATTCCAGACGGCACATACAGCGGCAGTGAGAAGGAGCAGGGGGATGAGTGGACCAGGGAAACAGAGGTATGCTGCAGGGATGTTCAGATGAACTTTTCCTTTTTTATGTTGCTGATTATTTGCCTTTTTTTCTGATTTGATATTTTTAAAATTTTACTGCATCCGAAAGGCAGCCTGTCCTTGAGCAACCCTTTGAGTCTAGAATTAGCATATTAGGACATTAATCCATATTAGAGGTTTACTCTAACAAGAAATAATTCAAGACCATTTTATATCATAGAATACTGTGCAAAATATCCGGTCAAATCCTTTTCTTGTGTGACTCTTGTGGAGTTTAATGAGACGCAGAGCATTTCCCTATGATGTATCACAAAGCATAATTGACTAATTATGTGATATATTAATCTAAACCATTTGAAACATGAGTGCAAGTAAAAGATGTCTCTTCCTCAGACAATATTTGTTGTATGTAAAATATTTTTGTTACTATAAACACTGCCACAACAATATGAAACAAGAAGCTGGGAATGCACTTTGCTCAAAAAAGTAATACATAGCTGAGTGACTGTTACTGTCATCATATTATATCACACCTGCATCTTCTCTCTGTCATGTGGAAAGTGGTAATGTGATATTCAGATTAGATTCGTCAGTGCACCATAGGAATTTGCCTTTGTTTGATAGTGACAGTTGAGACAAATATCTTCAAGGCGATGGAGTGTTACTTACAATCAGTTTGGCACAGTCCTGTGGTGGTGGTTACAATTGCAGCAGCCAAATGATCAGCAAGCTGCTAAGGCGATGATGTCCCTGGAAGAAATGTACTGTATGCTGTTTTATAGTGAACACAGTATGCAGCTAACTTTAGATGCAATTAGGAACATTTGATGCCAACATTGGCACAATGCATTGTCAACATTTAAATGTATCTCTTGTTTCACACACTTTGGTTTTTGGTGCTCATGCTGCAGCCAGTAACTCATTTCTTCTGTCTCACTGTTGTGATCATCGTCAGCATTAGATATTCAGTTGCTCATAGTGAAAGATGGTTAATTCACCTACTGTGATTCAAAGTTTTGAAACAATTAAACATATAAAAATCCTTCAGGGAGTGGTGAATACATTCTGTAGGCAGGTTACAGGATATACAGGCTCTTTCTCCAATGAAGGCTGTCAGGCAGATGTCTGAGCACCACCCTGTGATGGTATGATCCCATGTGATAAGTGCAGCACGTGATTTGCTCTGACTAGTGCAGGTTTTTGTGCCGAGGATGTTCTCTCTGTCATACTGGTCGTATTGTTATTCATGCTAAATTTAACATTCTGCCCATCCACTTGTTTCATTGTCCTTCTCCCACTCTCAGGCAGTTGGTGCCTTGCAGCAGCAGCAGCAGCAGCAGCCTGTGCAGCCAGCGGCTCCCCCCGTCGCCCTGGAGACCCACCCCATGAACCTAACGTCTCCTGCGCCGCCTACTGACCCCATGGTCAGGAAGCAGGTGGTGCAGGACTTAATGGCACAGATGCAGGGAACTTACAACTTCATGCAGGTAAGTGTAGGTGTTAGTGGTATGAATGGGCTTGTTTAAGATGAACTAGGGCCTGAGCAGAATCGCTCATCTGTGATCAGTGCACAGTGCATGCCAGTTACATTAGTGTCTGACTTGATCCTGACTCACTCTGGCGTCATGCTAACATAGACACTGATAATCTCACAAGATCAAGGGGGCTGCGGCTTTTGAAGCCAGGTGCTACAGTTGCTCTCCACAGACAGCGTGGCCTCAGGGCATGATGGGAAATGCCTGACTCTCACTTGTCTAACAGCTGATTGGTTCAGATGTTGGCTCAACAATCTGATGTTTGATAGGAACTTTTCTTCTTTTGAATTAGAGAGATTTTATTATCATGTCCTTAATTGAATGCTTATTTTGTTATGGAAGACATGTTGTGTGGTTCATGGGGACTTTTATCAGTCACAGAGGCTGAAAACATTCATGTTACAGATCACAAACTTCTCCCCATATATCACAGTTGTAGATAAGTGTATATTAACACGGGACTGATTTAATTAATGAACTATTTAACAACACAAAACTTTCTCATATGGGATGTGAGCATTCCTAAAATAACATCTTTACAGATGGTCTGATTACATCAGTAATAAAAGTTATGTCTTGTATTTGTTTGTACTGTGTTTGGCTATTTGTTAAGGTTTTGTATGTCTATGTAGTTGAAGAATGAAAAGTCTGCTCAGCTGATTTATATACAAACTAATACAATGCTGATTTATATGATAAAGCATGTCCAAATAAGGTTGAATCATGAAGAGAGATCACAAATCTAGCCTGTATAGCACTTTAATAGGCTAACCTGTCATAGTGATGTATAGGGCTGATAGCATTTTATTAAATCAGAATCAGATCTAACAGGATGTGAGCTGTAACTTCTTGTAGAGAATGAAAGCTGCTGGAAACTGTCTGACTTTACTGCAGCTTTTTGGCTCTGCATCCCTGCTGCTGTTGCCTGCTCTCGTCCATTTTCCAGGCACAGTTCAACTCAAAAGAGCCAAATGACTGTTTTCTGTAGATTGTGTAGCATGGTACTAACATGGTACTAATTACTTCTGTTCTCAGGACTCCATGTTGGAGTTTGATGGACAGGCCATTGATCCAGCAATTGTATCAGCGCAGCCCATGAAACCTGGTCAGAACATGGACGTACCACAGATGGTGTGTCCTCCAGGTAGGTTTTACAAAGAGATGCGCTGTTCTAATGTCATTTGATGTGCAAGTATGACTGTTAACAGACTTCAGGGAGAATTCTGCTTGACTAAAGTGCAATGCTTAAATTAATTTTAGTTCTCCCCGAGTCCCGGCTATCACAACCCAACTCTGTTCCTGTCCAACCTGAGCCCACGCAAGTGAGTATTTAATTATGACCAGACAATACTGATGGTGTAGACACCATTAAGAAGTCACTCAGAGGATGTGTTTAATTTCTGTTTGCACCATTTACAGGTCCCCATCGTCTCCCCAACACCACCTCCCATGTATCAGACCTCACACACACCAGATCCTCGACCGTCAACAGAATCCATTGACCCTATTCAGGTAAACATGCTGTGCTTTTTTTCTTGAAAATTCTTTTTTTTTTTTTTTATGAAACTGAAAATATTTGATTCATAACAACCTGAGTTACAGATCATTCTTTTTTTTTTTACTTGTGCTAATTGTTAGTTTGTATTAAAGAGTTTGGATTAGTTGTGTTAATGCACCTTGTGTCTTCCCTCTTCAACAGACCTCCATGTCCTTGTCGTCGGAGCAGCCTCCACCCTCTACAGCTCTCCCTCCTGCCTCCCAGACGCAGGTTTTCCAGCCAGTTTCCAAAGCTCCTCACAGCAGTGGCATCAATGTCAACGCAGCACCATTCCAGTCAATGCAGACAGTAAGGCTCTGATGACAGTGATAACATTTCCTGTATTTTCAGTTAGAAAGATTAACCCTTTAAACCTAACAGTTTCTACAGTTTTTACTTACCGTGGGTCATTTTTCACTGCAATATAAAGTCCTGCACATTTATGTAAACAACACTACCATGGCTAGAAGTAGAGAGAACTCAAAAATGTCAGAAATCATTAAAAAAGGGATAGTTGAATTTCTTTCATTTTTCTACGAAAATTGAAAAATGGAATCAACATGTGCATTACATGTGCATTTTCAAATGCCCAACATGTGTTAACAACACAGAAAAAAATACACACTGTAGATATTTTACTAATTACTGTTTTTAAATAGTTTCCATCTTCGTCTCCTATCGGCTCTGTGTAAACACATCATGCAGTTCAGACTGTTGTTTGCAGCAGTTCTTTGACAAATGTTGAAATTTTTTTTTAAATGTAAGAATTGGACTGCCTTTCAAAACTGCAGGTGGGTTTTGGGGTTCATAGTACGGTGGCCCAGAAGGGTCAACGCAAATGCAAAAGCCTCAACGCAAATGCTGCTGCTCGATGATTGTGATTAATGTCGTTATGTGTTTTCACAAATCAGCAATGTTGGTCACCGTGTTGAACACAATCATTGAGCAGCAGCGTTTTACTTGCGTCTCATTAAACTCTCCCGTAATCAAAATAGTCCGTCAGAAAATATTGTCCCCCGGAAACAAAGCCTGTTCTTCCGACCGCTGCGCACTTCCGTTGTGGGTTAACTTCCGTTGTGGCCTTTGCATTTGCGTTGTGGCTTTTGAGGTTGTGTTGTGGCGTTTGCTGTTGTGTTGTGGCTTTTGCTGTTGCGTTGCCCCTTCTGGGCCACCATATCAGACAGTTAAACAGTTTTTCATGTTACAAAATTATACTTGTGTTAAAACCAGTTAATCAATAACTGCTAATTCATGGTGCCCTCATCTGTGGGGCTGCAAATTTCTGACTTTGCTAACTGTATGCTCTACAAGCGTGCTGCTGTGCATCAGCTAGAAAAGTAAACTGGATTCTTGTTTCCTACATTGTACGATCGTACTGTATTCACTATTTTTGGTGGTATTTAAGTCGTCACACGTGTGGTTTCCTTTGGTGTCAAAAGACCGTCATGTTTTCTAGTGTGCATGTGAAGAACATATTTGCATCCTCCTTATTGCAGTATTCAGACTTTGATGTAGATAAAAAAACAGTTTACAGCACACAGTGTGCATCACTGCCAGTGGAGTGAAAACAGAATTGCATTAATGACTTCAATTAGAAATTTCTGGGTTAGGCTCTTAAGCGCCCTCTCATCACACTGCAGTTTTGTGGGTTTGTAGTAGAGTGGCTGTATCCAGGAAATAGTGAGTAATGGACTTTACTTCTAATGAGCCTGTGACCTTTCCTCTGGTTTTGCCTTCATCACAATGTGGCCTTTGTTTGTCCCTCAGGTGTTCAACCTTAATGCCCCAGTCCCGCCAGCTAATGAGACCGAGGCTTTGAACCCGGCCAGCCAGTACCAGAACAGCTACAACCAGGCCTTCAACAACCAGTCACAGCATCCTGTGGAGCAGACAGAGATGCAGTCAGAACAACTGCAGTCTGGTGGGCAGATTTTCAGTATTTTTTCATTACTTACAGGATTCATTGTGTCCGCTTTGCATTCTTGAGGCTACATTCCTGTTAACTCCATTAATTTAAATACATTATGTATTTGACCATGGAGATTGACTTATGTCTGTTTTGGGGCACTCAACCTCATCTTTTTTAGTAGTTGGTGCCTTCCATTCCCAAGACCAGTCGGGAGGCCATCAGCAGCCTTCCCAGCAGGGCCCAGGGTTTGGCAGGCAGACTCAGTCCTTCTACAACAGCAGAGGCATGTCTCGTGGTGGACCTCGCAACGCCAGGGGAATGATCAATGGCTACAGAGGCTCAACTAATGGATTCAGAGGTACACTCACACCTGCAGCCACAAGTTCATTATTTTCACTTGATCTCTTTTTGGAGTATGTAACATTGCTGGATTTATCTGTCTTTTAAAGTGCTGTTTTTTAGTTGGGTTAATATTTGGACAGGGCAGAATGTTTTTTACAGAAAAGTTCAACATATTTGTGCAATATTTGGTCATGGTTGGCAGTGCACACGTTGTTGTCCATCAGCTATAGCATGCTAGTAGGGGAAAACCATGAAAGCTGCCCACTGTGGCAATTTTATTAAACTTAATATGATGTGTTAACTTACACTACATGTGAAGTTTGAGCTTTACTCTGCCTTCCTGCGCAACCAGGACCTGCAACTTCTCTGCTCACACTGTAATTCGTGATGTGCCGTTACACCTGTATTATTTAGTATCTGGTATGTGAAAGGGAGCATGTGTTGAGTTGAAGAAGTGTTTGAAATTGAGGAAGGAAAGTTTTTCTGTTCTCACAGAGGAACCAAATGTCATGTTGGGACGCAGTTCTTTCCTGTTTGCTCACACGCTGAATGTAAAGCATTTTCTATATGTAGGCATGGAGAAAAATTGAAAATATAGAGAGATTTTAATATTGTAGGTAAACAGGTTGTGTTGTGGAGCTAGAAGGGGAGGGTTGCTAACTCCCAACCAGTCAGTTTAGAACTGATGAAGCCTCTTGGATGAGAGGTGAAACGTCTTCGAGCTAACTCAACCAAGTCCAGATGCTACGATTGAAACTACGAGGATAACCATGAGCTGGATGACTGAGAATCTTGCACAGGCCTAAAAGTCACAATTTTTATCATTGCTCTCAAGAAGGAGATTCTAAGTTTAAGTCTTTGTATTTCCAGGTGGCTATGAGGGTTATCGTCCTCCTTTCGCCAACACTCCAAACTCTGGATATGGACAGACTCAGTTCAACACACCTCGGGATTACTCAAATGGGAACTACCAGAGGGTACGACTTAAGCATTCAGACTCCCTACTGGATTTGTTGATGTAATCTTTGCTGTCTGTTGAAATAGTTTCTAAAATCTCTTTGTTTTCCTTGTTGCTTAAGGACGGTTACCAACAGAACTACAAGCGCGGTGCTGGCCAGGGACCCAGAGGAGTGTCAAGAGGCAGCACTCAAGCGATGCGATCCTGAAAAGGCCTTTCATAATGACTGTGACTGATTAACTTGCACCACACTGAAAATTCAAAATTCAAGAATGCATTTGCCCCTGCTCACTCATGCTCTCTTTTGTTTGTTCTTCATCAGTGGTATTTTTCCTGTCTCTTCAATCAAAGTAATGCCTGCTTTGATATTTGGAAATATTGAATCATTTAAAGTTTAAAACACAAGCTAAGCTGTAAATCCAATCATTGATTACACAAGCCATGTGTTTCAATATTCCTGTAAACTTGAAAGATTTCATAAGTTATTTTTTTGTATAAAAAAAATGCACCTGCCACTGCTGGTCCAATCCTTGGGAGTTTTTTTTTTCTTCCCTTTCTCAGTTCTTTTCTGTCATTTTGGTTCTAAAAAGCGTTTTATGTTCGATGAGCTCCCGTTTCCTTGTTTGTAAATTGATGTTGCTTCAAGAGTTTCAATAAAGTTGTGTTGCATACCCATGCTTCAGCCTTGAGTTTTTTGCTGTACAGCTAAATGCCACTCTCAAGGCAGAATGTGTCAGCCTCTACATGCTGTACAGCTGTGGACCGTTTACTGTGGTATTTAAGTTGCAGTGTTTTTTTTGTCATTTTATTTTGAAATTCAGTTACGTTTCTGGTAGGGTTTGTGAGATTTTGAGTGTTTAGGTATGCTCTTTTTTTGGTTGCCACGCAGCCACTATCAAAGGTAACACTAAAGATCTATTAATGGCACTTTTCCAAGTATCGACAAGTCATTTTCAAGCCAAATAGGACATGTCATGATGACTAGATACAAAGCAACAAATTCAGGGGTTTAAAAGGCAACATGATTTTACAAAACGATTGTTCACAATAATGCAGTTGCTCTTATCTGTGACCACAGTTTAAGTAGATCCTAACAGGACCTGAGTTTTATTTCCCCTTAACCATTACATGGAAAGATCCAGCTGTTTTGTCAGCATGTGATGCAGCGCCACCCTGTGGCCAATCAGAGTATATGAGTCAAATGAATACAATATTCTTAAAATTTTCTGGGCATTATGCAAAAAACAACTGCGGTTCTGAGTTAAAGCTTGTTTTATTTATCATCCTGGCTAATTTATGCTGCTTTGAAGTGTAGCTAAAACTTTAAAAATAAATAGAGTCAACAGCTGAAAAACAAGCTGCTTTAGAATACGCTAAATTAAAGTGATATATGTAGTGCACTCTGTCACAAATGGGAACAGCAGTGATTGATTTTAATCCCCTAAACTGACTTACAGTTGGGGTTATCAGTCCTAAAACATCCTCCTAACCACTATGTCCATTAGCTTATCTGGAGAAGTAAAGCTGCATTTGACTTTAACTTTCAATATCTGTTAATTCTCAGTTTTTTTTCTTAATTAGGTTATCTACAAAATGATATGAAATAAAGAAAAAGGCCCATCACACTTTTTAAATGTCATCTAAAAGTTCCTAACCCAGTGGAGAACTCAGAAAATATTCATATTTAATAAGTTTGAATTGTTTACATCCTTGCCCCAAAATGAATCTGACAATAAAGTACTTTCCGATTACTGCTCTCTCTATTATTGTTTAATCGTTTCAGTTGTAGAGTTTGGGAAATCAAAGAACACGCAGGTACCCATGCGAGAAACTTTTCGCAGCCCGTCGCACAGTTTTGACGTCACACAGGGGTCCTCCATGAACTGCAGTCTCCACGTGAGTGTATCAACAGCGTGATGGCCGGCGTGTAAACTCAGCTCTGAACTTGTTGGGGTTTCACAAAGATTTAATGCTACACAGTTTATTTGTAACAGAAGGTAACCGGAAACTTTGCGTTTTTGATTCTGCAGTCTTTCTTTGTCTTGTTGTTCCAAAATAACTAATTCATTGTGTTTGTGAGTTAGCTCCACTGACAGCACCGTTTATGTCGCACAACCACTGATATTCGCTTCTGTGTGTTATTGTGGTGGTTCTGATATCGTTCAGTAATAGAAAGACGATGGCAACCGTCCGCAAGAAGGTAGACAACCGGATCCGGGTCCAGATAGAGAATGGAGTCGCTTTGCAGCATCGGACCATGTTTGTGGTGGTGGGAGACCGTGGGAGAGATCAGGTAAATCCACCACTCCCTATTAACTAAAGCAAATATGTGTCAGCAGCAATAGGCTTGTTTTAACTTTAACTGTCTCTTTGCATGTAGCATCAAAACAATTAAATCTGTCTCTGGTCCAGGTTGTCATCCTGCATCACATGTTGTCTAAAGCTGCTGTCAGAGCTCGACCCTCTGTGCTGTGGTGCTACAAAAAAGACTTGGGATTCAGCAGGTACATGTCATTTATTGTATCAGAGGGCAGAAGGGGGTATTTTTGTGGACTTGTGTCTTTTGTATTTGCATATTCAGGTGGGAATTCTTCTACAGCTTTGGGAATAGTTGCCTGCTTTTGTCTTTACAAAGTCTACACAACAGGCCATCGATATTTATTATTTAGCATGAATTTCATCATAGTGCTTAATTTATTGGAGCATTCTCTAAAATACATGAAAAAGTATAATATAATAATTTAATACATGCAATAAATGATGTTTAAAATATGATGTGTGGACACTAAAAAATTCATACTCGATAGCTGAAAACATTTTTGAGTCACCATTATTTAGTGCCTAAGCTGTAAATGTAAACCCAACAAATAATCTAAACTAATCTATTGTTAAACAATGCCCAAAAGAAGAGAACTGCAAGATGATGGAAAAACGACCATCTAGGTGCTTAATGAAAAGCAGTGAGTCATTGGAAAACGGCGGTCTAATAATTCTTTCTGAAGCTAAATAAGGCTCTAGAGTTTTCTAATCCAACCTGCACAATTTACCTTTGTCGTCATGTTTCTGTTGCCTTGCTTTATTGTGCAAAGTCGAAATGAAAATGAATAAAAAATTGTCAAATGTGTCTGAAACAGCAATCGGAAGAAGCGCATGAGACAGCTGCAGAAGAAGATTAAAACTGGCACATTGAATCTGAATCAGGATGACCCGTTTGAACTCTTCATTGCTGCGACCAACATCCGCTACTGTTACTACAACGAGACGCACAAGATCCTGGGAAACACCTTCGGCATGTGTGTCTTACAGGTGAGCGGTAAAGTGTGTGCACATAAAATGTCACGGTCAGTACAAAAGTGTATCTTTTGTCTAATTTCTGCCTGTATACCAGGGTTTTTCTTGGCTTAAAATGGGCTTAATATATATATATATATGACTTTTGTGAGATTTGGGAACTTATTCTTTTTTAGGTTGGTCAGTGTGTAGCTGTCATTGAAAATGTGCGGTTGTGGCAAAAGCAATGGCAGAAGTACACCAATCAGGCATAACATTATGACCACCTGCCTAATATTGTGTTGGTCCCCCTTCTGTGGTCATAAATGCTCTGAAGCATTGGGCATGGACAAGAGGACCTCTCAGGGTGTCCTATGGCCACCAGGAAGTTGGCAGCAGAATACCACATAGTACCAATATGATCAATGTTATTCACTTCACCTGCCAGTGGTCATAATGCTGTGGCTGATCGTGTATATATGTATATCGCCAAAAATTCCTCTGTCTGGTTAATATCATGTAGACAAGTGGTTCCCGACTTTGTGGTCAGAAGTGGAATCTAAGATTAACCTGAGAAGTAACATGATAATTAACAGGGCAAAGTTTTTTCCACACAAACTGCTGTTTATTTTTTCAAATCTTAAATGTTCTCTTTTCTCTGAGATGTCATATTTTCCTCGACTTACTTACAGATCATATGCAGCCTGAGAGAAGGGGTTTTGACACATGACACAACATGAGTTAATTTAAAGTGGTCACAACTGAAAAAAGGAAACTACAGCTGTAGATGAACTTAAAGTTGAGATCAGTATATCAGATGTATTCAAGCTTTGTTTCTGTTCTTTTACTTGTCATGCAGGATTTTGAAGCTCTCACTCCCAACCTGTTAGCAAGAACTATTGAGACGGTAGAAGGAGGCGGTATAGTGGTCATACTGCTGAGGACGATGAACTCTCTCAAACAGCTCTACACTATGACTATGGTAGGTCTTTAGCCTATTTCACCTCTACACATCATATTCACTTTATCAGATGACATTAGACATTGTGACTTGTTCTTTTCCAGGACGTTCACTCTCGATACAGGACTGAGGCTCATCAGGATGTGGTGGGCAGGTTCAATGAGAGGTTGGTGCTTCTCAGTCCTCCATGGAGTTTGGAGCATACTTGGTGAATGGAATGAAATTTTAAAATGTAATTTTAATATGAAATTTGTTGTTTTAGGTTCATTCTGTCTCTTTCATCCTGCAAAAACTGTGTTGCTATTGATGACCAACTCAACATCTTGCCAATCTCCAGCCACATGGCAAACATCAAGCCAATCCCTCCAAAGACTCAGGTACCTGAATTAGAGTAGAACACAATTTGTTGATTAAGTACTCGGCTAATCAACAGAAAATTAATCAGTAGTACATTTTATAATGAAGTATTAGTGTAAATCAATTATCAAGTAAATCTGAGAAACATTTACAGGTTCTAATAGTGTTATGCATTTGTGTTTTATGTAATTTTAAATGGAATATTATTGGTTTTTGGACTTTTGGTTGAATAAAACAAGCAATCTGAAGAAGCTGCTTTGGGCTCTGGGACATTTTCTGCCCTTTAACAGTTACTTGAAAGAGACTGATAGATTTTTGATTAAAAAAAAACACTAATTGTTATTTGCAACCCTAATCAATGCACACAAAACCCAGCAATAAAAGCAAAAAGCGCAGTTTACAGCTTGTTTGTAAAAAAAAAAAGTTGATCGCATATTAACTGGTTTTAGTTTTTTGCTTCACTGACTCCCTGTCTCTTTTAGAATTTGTTTAAAATGTGTACACTTATCATGTAAACTGTAGACCCAGAAAATGCACATTTAAAAAACATTATCTTAACTTGATTGGTTGCTTGTGCTGACCAATGGTCTCATCCTCTTCAGGAGGACGGTTTGTCTCCTCGAGAACAGGAGCTGAAGGACTTGAAGGAGTCTCTCCAGGACACTCAGCCTGTTGGTGTGTTGGTGGATTCCTGCAGGACCATGGACCAGGTCAGGACCTTTAAATGCTACAGACAGCATTCACCACATACAACGTTTTATGAATTCATTCATGATTTCAAGTCACCTAAACTTTATAATTCAGTGTTCATGACAGTGTCCAATAAATGACATCACTTGGCATCTTGGTTGTCATTTTGAAGGCCTGTGTTGTTGTCCCGTAGGCTAAAGCAGTGCTGAAGTTTATTGAAGCGATCTCAGAGAAGACCCTGAGGAGCACCGTAGCTCTGACAGCTGCCCGAGGTCGAGGCAAGTCTGCTGCTCTGGGGCTGGCTGTTGCTGGAGCTGTGGCTTTTGGGTACAGATTACTTTTCTAATGTCACAAGTATCAGTTTTGTCTCTTATGTTTTTGTTTGTTGTTACCAGTCACTGTCTGACTTTTTCTTTACAGCTACTCCAATATCTTTGTCACCTCACCGAGCCCAGACAACCTTCACACCATGTTTGAATTCATCTTCAAAGGCTTTGATGCTCTGCAGTATCAGGTAGATTGTGTTGGCATCGTCTCCATATCAGTGATAATATGTTCATACTGTGAGCACAAATCGCTTCATGTTCCTGTTTGCATTTGTAGGAGCATCTTGACTATGAGATCATCCAGTCTTTGAATCCAGAGTTCAACAAAGCCGTGGTGCGGGTGAACATCTTCAAAGAGCATCGGCAAACAATTCAGGTAAACGAGACCAGAACACTCATCTTTATTTCCTGTCGTTTACAATAAAAAGTGAATTACAAATCTGACCTCTGTGTTCCTGTGACCAACAGTACATCCACCCAGGTGATGCAGTGAAGCTGGGTCAGGCTGAGCTACTGGTCATCGATGAGGCTGCAGCCATCCCTCTGCCTCTAGTAAAAAACCTGCTGGGGCCTTATCTGGTTTTCATGGCTTCTACCATCAACGGGTCAGTAATACGACTGTGTGATATTTATGTCATCAAATACCACATTGAATTTGTGTGAAAACCATGACACACGAGGACATTTGGAGAAAAAGTTTTAAGTAATATAGATTCAATGACCAATAAGTGGAAAAAGTGTAATGAATATCATTTGTAGTTTTCCCGAAAAGTGGGATTTTCATTATTGATTACTTAGGAGACTACTTTCTGAAATTATTGTTTGGTACATTAAATGTAAAAAAATATGTGTAAAAATCACAAAGAATATGGATGTAGCAGCTATGTAGTCCCTATAATCATTGCACTATTTCAGTGAGGACAAAAAAATTGGAAAATTTCTGAAATTGCTTGTTTTGTTCGACCAGTCACCCAAAACCCAAAGATATTCGGTCAACACCAATTGAAGACTAAGAAAACTAGAGACTACTCACACTTGACAACGAGCAACCAGTACATTTTTAACCTTTTTGCTTAAAGTCTCTCTCTGGTCACTAATTAACTCCCCAAAAAGTCATCTCAGTGGGTCAAAGTTACATATTTAGAAGATTTTTCCATAAAAAGAATCCCTCCTTGCCCTAAAAAGGCTTAGATGTAACTCTATACCATTGCTTCCTTTAGAATATGCAGATTCATGAAGTCCCTGCCTCTGGCTATGATGATCACTGTTTCTCTTCATCTGTGCAGGTATGAGGGCACCGGACGCTCGCTTTCCCTCAAACTGATCCAGCAGTTGAGGCAGCAGAGTGCAGACAGTCAGCAGAGCATGTCGGCAGAGAACAGGACCACCAACACCGCCAGACTAGCAGCAGGTCGGTATCTCACTCTTTTACGATGTGCCTGTTCAGTGTCTCTCTCTATCGTCTGACTGACTCTTTCCCTCTCTCCGTGCACAGCTCGGACTCTCCACGAGGTTTCCCTGCACGAGTCCATCCGATACGCTCCAGGAGACGCTGTGGAGAAGTGGCTGAATGAGCTGCTCTGTCTCGACTGTCTCAACATCCCCAGGCTCATCTCTGGCTGCCCACTTCCACAGACCTGCGACCTGTATCCTTCATTATATTCTGCAGCCTAATAGTAACCCAGGATCCAGTGTTACATGTGTGATTTAGGTGGTGAGCCAGTATTAAGCTAGTAGAAACAACAGCACTGGCCAAATAAGTCTTTCTGTTTGTCTTCTGATCTATGAAATATCAGAACACTGAATGGTGTCTGTTGTAAATTTTTTCACATCTCACATTTAGGCCAACCAACATTCCAAAATCTAAAGATACTTATTTCATTATTTATCAAATAACACAACAGAAATCAGCAAATATTCTCACATTAGATGTTCCAACTCAAGAAACTTTCACTTTTTTGGTGAAACTTAAATTATTGATTATAACCAGCTCGTGCAGGTTGACCAATCTGTATCGATTGAAAACAATATTAAAGTCAAATGTACAGCTACATTGATTCAAAGTCATTGATCCAAACCCTGTGAAAAATGGATGAAAGTCAATATAACAAAAAAAAAACATAAATATTTAATATATTACTGACCTTGGGGGTTGCCCAAAACGTTTCCCTGCATCTGAGTCAAATCTGAATTCTATCACAAGAAAATTGATTTCAACTGCAGCATCTCAGATTCTTACCTATAATACCTCTAATAATGATTTTTCTATCATCACTATTTGTCTGAGAAGGTCATTCTCCCATATTCAATACTCAAGTCTGAAGTGACAGTCCTGGTTTTTGTCCTTAACTCACACTGTGCAGATATTACGTGAACAGAGACACACTGTTCTGCTACCACAAAGCATCCGAGGCTTTCCTGCAGAGGCTGATGGCGCTTTACGTGGCATCACATTACAAAGTAATATTAGTTTATGTTCACTTAACCTTTTTATTCACCAGAAGTATTATTTCGGACATAGAGTGCTGTATTATCTTTGTGTCTGTTTGCTGATTCATTCTTTTCTTTGTCTCCAGAATTCCCCCAACGACCTGCAGATGTTGTCCGACGCTCCGGCCCACCACCTCTTCTGCCTGCTGCCACCGGTTCCTCCGACACAGAACTCGCTGCCTGAGGTCCTCGCTGTGGTGCAGGTATTCTAACACACTCATTAAATTAGCATTAAATTGTTACTGATTTTTGGATTTAAAAGAAACTGTTATATATGACATCTGAACTTGCACTAAATTAGCCACTTCTTTAATTGTGTCATTCATTTAAATCATAAACACACATAAGCTCCAGGCACATCCCTTAGAGTTTGTATATGTTTTTTGGTTTGACTCATGCAGCATTTGTTCCTCTGGTTCCTCAGGTTTGTCTCGAGGGTGAAATATCCAGACAGTCCATCCTCAACAGTCTATCTAGAGGGAAGAAGGCCTCTGGTGACCTCATCCCCTGGACTGTGTCAGAACAGGTAAACACAGGTCACACGGCTTTCCACAAAAACATTACAGCTCATGTCTTTACCATGTAATGACAAAATTCTTTGCTCTTCTCGTCACAGTTCCAAGACCCAGAGTTTGGCAGCCTGTCTGGAGGCAGAGTGGTGCGAATAGCTGTCAATCCAGACTACCAAGGGGTGAGAACATGCAAAGTGTTTGCCCCTGATTTTTAATAATATAGATATACTGTGTAGGTGAGTTTGCACTGCAGGCACTTTGTCCAATAGACAGGAGTCTTTTTAGGAACTCTACCAATGTTTCTACTGGAGGAACCAGAGTCTAAATTAAGTTTTGTGGGGATGGGTTTTATGGTAATTGAATACTGAAGATTTAAGGACTTAAATGGTATGACTTGCAGTGCTTTGTTGCAGATTTGTAAGTATAATTTTCTGCAGCATTGTTTTACACTGCATTTTTAATAATGATAATGAGCTTTTCATACATCAGCTGACCAATCTGCTTAATCTCCACAGAGCTTTGGCCCTGTTCTGAAAAAGCAAATGTGCCACAGAAACATTTACCCCTGGGATAGTTTCTGGACATTAGTTCTTAAGAAATTAAAGTCTCTGGAGCTTTTGGCGGAGTAGCATCATGTGTCATTTTTCAACCTGTCCAACAGATGGGTTATGGCTCCAGAGCTCTCCAGCTGCTCCAGATGTACTATGAGGGCAAGTTTCCCACCATGGATGAGAGCACAAACTCAAACCACAATAAAATCACTTCCATCAGCAGTGAGGTAAGGCGTAAAGTGTTTTCAGCAACATCTGACTGACATTATTTCCTCACTTTAAGTGTAACAAGAGTAGGAATTCAACTCTCTGCCAAGCAAACACACATCTGTGACGGAAACTGTTGTTGTGGTTTGTTGTCCAGGCTGTCAGTCTGCTGGAGGAGGTGATCACTCCTCGGAAAGAGCTGCCTCCTCTGCTGCTGAAGCTGAGCGAGAGGAGAGCAGAGAGGCTGGACTATTTAGGAGTTTCTTATGGCCTTACTGCACAACTGCTCAAGTGAGTTGAACATTGAGCAGATCTGACATTGTTTTAAATTTGTTTGGGGAATTAAAAGTGTTAAAAACTGTTTGCAATCTGACAGGTTCTGGAAGAAAGCAGGTTATACTCCAGTCTACTTGAGACAAACCCCTGTAAGTAAAATCATTCATACACTTTTATGTGTTTTTGTTTCTTTCTTTGTGTTTAGCTGCTGTTAAATTCTGTAATGATTGATGTGTGTGGTTGTATCTAGAATGACCTAACAGGAGAGAACTCCTGTGTGATGCTGAAGGAGCTGAATACAGATGAAGCCCCGGAGCAGAGCCAATGGCTGTCAGCCTTTTGGAAAGGTGAACCTCCCTGCAACACCTCAGGAGAACTGTTTTTAAAAAAAAAATCCCATTACACTTTCTTGTTTTCCTCAGATTTCCGCCGGCGCTTCCTGTCTCTGCTCTCCTATCAGTTCAGCAGCTTCCATCCGAGCCTGGCTCTCAACATTTTGCAGAATAAGAAGTCAAAGGAGGAGACGAGCAGTAAGACTTTTGTACCAATAAGCTTATCCGATTTCTTCAGTCTGTTACCAATCTTAATCTGGCTTGTTTCTTATCTCCACAGCTCTCAGTAGCTCCGAGCTGGCAGCCCATTTCAGCCCTTACGACCTCAAACGTTTGGAGTTGTATTCGAGGAGCATGGTGGACTATCACCTCATCATGGACCTGATCCCAGCTGTGGCACGCATGTTCTTCCTCAAGCAGCTGGGTGACGTCTCCCTCTCGGCAGCACAGTGTGTACGTTTCCTTTTAAAGTTTTGTGTCCCAGATGTTCCTTTGTCAGAGCTGTTTTGTTGCTGATTAGCTGATGACTGTTCTTTTCTAGGCGTTACTGCTGGGAATAGGACTGCAGCACAAGTCTGTGGACAAGCTAGAAAAGGAAATTGATCTCCCAAGCTCGCAGCTCATGGGCCTCTTCAACCGTCTCATCCGTAAATTTGTGCAAGTGAGTTGAAAAACCTCGTATAAAGATGTTTTACAACCTACAATTAAAATAGCTGCATTAATACTTCTATTGTGTTCACCCTTATTGTATCAGGTCTTCACCAGCGTCCAAGAAAACGCAATTGAAGCCCAGATGGCAACTACTAAA
Source organism: Chromis chromis (assembly GCA_900302755.1). Classification (NCBI taxonomy): domain Eukaryota; kingdom Metazoa; phylum Chordata; class Actinopteri; family Pomacentridae; genus Chromis; species Chromis chromis. The sequence continues at coordinate 141,936 of OMNN01101823.1, forward strand.
GATGTTACCATGGAGCCAACTGTCAAGAGCCTTAATGAAGATCTGGTATGTGCACTCAATTATATGCAACACGTAATTAGAGCTGAGACAATTAGTCAGCTAATTGCTTCTTTGATTACCACTAGTTTAAATAATTGTTAAACAAAAATGCATTTACATTTATCTCTCAAGTTTGAAAACAAGCTTACTTTTTTTGTTTTATACACTTGAGTTTTATGACATTGCGACGAGCATTTTCACTATTTTCTAACTTAGATATTTTATAGACTTAATGTTTCTCAAAAATTATCAACACATTGCTCAAAGAACAAATTGTGTTGCAGTGTTATGGGTAAGAATGTATTTGTTTGAAACAAAAGTCTGTTTTTTCCATTCACAGACTGAGGCGGCTAAAGAGTTTGAAGAAAGGCACAAGCAGGATGTAGAGAAAGTAAAGGAGATGGACCTGGAGGAGTAAGTACAAGATAAAGAGGGTGGCTTTGGTCATTACTTTTCTCTGCATTTTTTTTTAAAAATTAGGGTGATATTTACAGTACTTGTAATGGTTTCCTTTGTATTTTCAGGTACAGGATTCGTGGAAATGATGAGGAGTGGGACCAGGTGTTAAAGAAAGCAGGAAGCACAGCTATTGTCAGCATCAAAAGGTGCAGTGACATCTAGGACCGTTGTGAAGGGAAAGAGTATAGTGTTTGGTTGTTGTAGAAACATGTTTCTAATGATGTCCTTCTACCAACAGTGACAAGAAGAGGAAATGGGAAGGGGGAAACGCCATAGCGAGCAATGGGGCTCCACAGCACGGGAAACTAAAAAAGAAGGAAATGCAACATGGAAAATTCAAGAAGAACAAGGACAAGCATGGAAAATTTGGAAAGAAGGCGTGACAGTAAAGAGTAGACCGTGAACCGTGCTGCAGTGACAGGACTGTATGTGTAATTTAGAGAATTCTGGATATCTTGGACTGACTTGCACACACTGAGGTGTGCCCACAAGACTGCATATCCTTTTCTTTAATTCAGATTTATTTCCAGTTCTTCCTCAGATACACTGGCATGTCTACATGTCAAAACAGGTTTGTTCTTATGACCTATGTGTGTAACACTGCAAAGACACTGTAAATCAGCAGGAAATAACACACTTCAGTCTCATGTACTAAATAAGTATCATTTACTGTCACTTATGTCAAACAATTCTCTGTATTTTTAGAGTTCCATTTATGTCATTATTTCTATAAATACTTAAACAAAAATCTTAATGGAAAATTCATTATTTTTTTCTAACTAAAACCTGAGGTATATGGTGGGTTTTGGGCTCCACTGGATAGGTCACTTAAACACCTGAGGATGCAACTCCTTCCACTTCTGTCTGAGGTGCTGTTTCACATCCTCTGGTGCGAAGATGCAGTCTATGGCCTGCTGGGAGAGTTTCCATACGTCTTCATGATTGAGACCAAATGTGGAGGCTGCCAACTGATATTCTTGAGACAAGTCTGTACAAAAGACTCCTTTATCATCGGTCTGTAAGGTGCAAAGAACAAAAATCATTCAAGGTTGATCTTTGATTTTCTCACAGGTCTCCATAAAATGTTAACTTTAAAAAGAATAATTTTACATATGAACATCAGTTTATTTATCAGGCTGTAATTACACTTGACAGAAAACCTGAGCTATAAATTGGGGCATGTAACAGGCAGGTCTAGTGTAATAATAGATGTTGAGTTGCATTATGGGACTTGTAAGATACAGCGTTTATAAAGCTTGACTCGTAGTAAGTTGATCTCGTTTTCCGTGTCACTTCCAAGTGCCAGAACAAAGTGAAACTGCAATTCTACATTGTTTTAGCACTGAGTGGAGGCGCAGTTTCATGATGATTTGTATTAACCCTTTGAACCCCAAGCAGTTTCTGGGAGAGACTATGCTCCTGTCAAGTTTTTACTGCAATATAAAGTCCTACTTCTATGGAAATAGCATGGCTATTACTAGAAGTAGAGAGAACACAAAAATGTCTTTTGTGCAGCATAACCAAGGTCTAATGCCATAAATCATGAAAAAGAGAAAGTGTAAGTTGAATTTCTTTTTGCAGTTTAAAAAAAAATCATGCCTTCTAAATCTGTCTGTTGGTTTTGGGGTTCAGAGGGTAAAGACAAGATTAAACATTTACGTGGTAAGTTTGGTTTAACTGGTTAAATGAAAAAAGAAAACATGTTTCATACAAGGTTATTATAGGTAGAATTATGGCATCAGTGCTGAAACTATGGTTATCACACTGACATGCAAATATTTAAATGTTACCTTGCCCCAATTAAAAATGTATGAGCATTAGAAACTTCAGTGGCTGAAAAGAGCACAGAGAAAACTTACACAAATTACACTCGGGTGTCCCAACTGGTACCAGTAGTTGAAGTGATGTTTGGAGTAACATGGCACAGTTTGTCCTTTGACATTTGATGTCAGGCACAGCTCTAAAAAATAAAAAAAAGATTAGCAAGTCAGATCTATGCCAGCTTAGTAATGTTCACACCACATGATAATTATTTCACCCGAGTCTTACCCAGAGGTATGTTGTTCTTCACCACTTTGTCAACAAGGCTTTGAGATCCACCAACTTCAGGATGTAAGAAGGTGCCGTGACCAATTCTGTCTGGAGGAAGATTCAACAGCAAATCTGACTCCTCCAGCTGGGACGGAACCTGCAACCATTTTCACTGTATTGATATTGCCTTTGCACATTATGTGACTAAAATCAAATTATAAAAAATGTGATGGTCATACTTCTGAAAGGTGCAGTGACATCTTCAGTCCACAGTTTTTAGCCTTCTCTAGGGCAGGTAGTAGATATTTGCCATGGCCCACCTTAAAATAAAAACTATGTTAGCATATGAAACATATTCATACGTATTTACATATGAAATATTATTACTACAAAACAAAATAACACAATACACTTTACTGCTGTGATCTTTCCATCTAGATAGATAACTACTGATGTGGTTGGGTTTAGTGGCAAAACCTACAACGTAATTCTTAAATTGTCTTTCAAAATGGCCAAAAAAATACAATTAAAAATCCAAATATCATTACACCTGTCATTATCATTATTTGACCTTTCTACTCAAACAGCTCACCAACAGAAAGGCGTCTGCAAAATATTTTCTTTTTTCAGCTACTTTGGAAACAAACAAACTGTTCTTTTTACGATGAGTTACAGCTTTTCCCCAAAAACACCTCCACTCCAAACTGTCTGTCTAACTAACCGTTGGATCTCCGCTGAGGTCGAGTCCCACCACCAAACCATCATATGAAAGCATAAACTCCTCTGCCAGTTTCACCGTCTCCATGGCAACTTCAGTCCCATTCCTGCGGTCAATCGCCACCAGAAACCTTCGAGGTAAATGACATTCAGAATTATGCACTACTGTGGCCAGCCATGAGGTTGCTGTATCATTACAGTGAAATATTTTGCATAATTTTGATGGCTTCAAGCAAAAACCCAGCAGACACATTTCTGTGGTTGTTGTACACTATAGTAATAAAAAGCTATGCCTACCTGACATCAATGTCCACTCCCTCATTTTTACACTGCTGAATGGCTTTAATGACCGTTTCAATATAACTCTTCTTTGTCAATCCTGACAAAAAGATAATAAACCTGTAATCAAATGGTAAAACAACCCAGACAGCACACCATGTCATTAAAATATTAGGCTGTATGTTGAAAACCCTACCTGTGTCTTTCTCTTCCCTTGGTGTACTTCTTAGCTCTAAATATTTGACACCATCAGCTGCAAACTCCTTGATAACATCTGTAGCGACCTGGAAAAGAAAAAAAACTTATTGATGCCCAAGTGCTTCAAAAGAAGGCAACTGGATGTCTCTTTTTTGGTTTTAAAAATGTTTCACCTCTAATCCAAGAGGCTTCTTCAGCTCTACCTGACTGATGGGGAGTCCCAGGTGTAAACTGTCACCCCTAAGTCATGTAGCTAATGGGCCATTAATGACCCAAGACTCACATGCCTCGAGGTGTGGATGGCTGTGAAACTGTCTTTGGAGACGTCTCAAGACTGCCTTATAAATACCTGATAAGTGGTGTCATGGACCCCCTACCATGTTTGGAGATAGCTTTTTCAGTTTAACATAGATGGCAACACTTTTTAACTGTGAGTCAGTCCTCACCATCAGGATATCCTCCTCCGTGTCCACCAACTTGTGGATAACCTTGAAGACTTCAAAACACCTGTGGACATGCGAGCCATGTTTTAATGTTTCTTGTTACTCCCACAAAGTTAAATCAGTACAATAAAAGCATACCACACAGAGGTTTGAAAGCACATTGTTACACTGTATTTGGCAGTGTTGAACAAGTGAAGCATTTTGGGAAGAAGTCAAAGTAAAATGTGAGAGGTTTACCTCAAAAGGAATTTCATTACACCCTAATTTATTTCTACTCCTTCTGTATCCAAAAGGAAATAATTATAAGAAAAATGAACAAATACTGATGGATCTCAGTTTTCTAAATGCCAAAAAGCTGAAAGCCCACAGACCAACTATTACACACTGAATGAGACAAATGATGTCAAACCTTCCACTAGAAAGAATAACTTATATATTGAAAGATAAACAAAACATATTTGAAGCCTTAGTAGGAGCCTTCATGACTTATGTGAAAGATCTGGATGTATCAGAGAATTCTACATGCAGACTTTGTTTGATATTTCTTATAATAAAATAAATAAAATAATAAAATGACTTTTAAATTACATATTGGAATTTGATCATTTGGTTGGTTATATTAGCTTTCTTTTCTCCTTCTTTATTTCATACTAGGAAAGAAAGAATACGTGTAAAAGACTTATTAAAGATAATTGATATGGATTAACCATCTACTGGTTAAAAGAAGCAGTTCACTGTTCAGTTCTTCTTAATATCTGTATTAGTTTATTATTCCTACCGTTTAAAATGTATACACTGGTACAGCCACTACATGCTCTCTTGCTGTACAACACCAAGAATGTAAAGGGTTGTAAACAGGTTGTTTTAGAATAAATAAAGACACTGCTGGGTGAAAATAAAACACTGAATGAATGAAAGACAGAGTTACACGCACTCCTCCAGAGTCCTCTTCTGTCCTTTGCCGATGGCCGTCATGCTGTGTTCAATGTTGAGCTGCGGTTTTCGGCTGATGAGCTTCTCGATGGTCTGGAAGCTGACAGAGCCGTTGAGGTGAGCATGAAGCTCCTGGTGACAGTAAAACGCTGACGTTAGCATGTAGTTAGCCAACACAAACCTTAACTTCATTCATATATAAACTTTATAAACGTCAAATTCCTTCTCTTCTAAACATTCGTCATTAAAGTTTCTCTCCTGACTCACCACTTTCGGCAGCTCCTGGTAAAAAACAGCCTCATTATCCATCACAAAGTAAAACAAAAGTCTGAGCTGGTCTTTGAGTCCTGCGCTGTTTTTCTGCCCTAACACCTGCCTTTGTGTTCAGTTCGCATTTTCCTGCAGCACCGACAAGTGCAACAACGAAATACGCCCCCCGCTGCAGAGGGTTCCCTCGTCAAGGTTCCGCTGCTCCTAATGTACTATAAATGTCTGTTTCTACATGATACAAACAGAAACTTTTTCATATTTCCTTACCTATTTATTTCTTTGAATGTAAAAAAAAAAAAAAAAAAAAAAAAAAAATTT
>OMNN01101823.1:155638-172215 GCA_900302755.1 Chromis chromis
TCTTCCGATCACCAAAATTTAATCACCTGTTCCTTGGCCCATTGTCAACATTTCCTGAAAATGTCATCAAAATCCGTTCATAACTTTTCAAGTTATCTTGCTAACAAACAGACAAACAGACAGACAAACGCCGGCAAAAACATAACCTCCGCTTTGCGCTTGGCGGAGGTAATAAACTTGACCGTCAAGAACAAGTCACAAGCTGAACACTGTAGAGGAAGTTAAAGTGTGAGCACAAGTATATTTTTAGAAACAGCACCTACAAGAATCTCTTTCAATAAGCAGCAGAGTGATGCATTAGGCTGAATATATGATGTCAGAAATGACTGAAAACTATGTATATGCCTGTATTCAAAAAGGATTTTCTTAGAATTTGGAGAACCATTTTGAAACTTCAGAACTCCAATACTTTTGTTTTTGTGATACAACTTGTCGTATCTGCACAATCAGTTAAGAAAGTTCAACCAAAATAACTTTTTTGCAATTTTGTATTTTATCTGTTTGTAAAATATTGCAGATTCTAACTCAAAAGCATGATGAGAAATAACTGTGAAATGTTCAAGCTTTTATCTGTTGTTCAAACATGCAAAAAAACGTGCTGAACCTGGGGTCACAAGCAATTTTAAAAAATATATATCGAGCTGAAATTTCACAAATATCTTTACAGATATCCACATTTTTTGATAATAAAAAGTTTATCTTAAATCAGAGGTCGAGCAGAAGGTCCCTGATGGTTTGAGATGGAACAACCCTTTTCTTCTACGATTGTGCAATTAATATTCACCACTGTTCTATGGATTTGTAAGCTTATTGTATTGACAACTGGCTTTAAGTTGTATCTTGTAAAGTGAGAGGAAATGACCCATCTGCTGTTTCTTGGTTCCAAGGATTGACTGATTGTTCTTTGTGTGCATGTATATATACATATGTATAGGAAGTCAAACTGAAATGAACACTGCACTTTCATTGTCAGAGATGTATCAAATGCCTTTAATAGAGTTGGTCTTGCCATATTTTTCCAAAGATTATCCCCTGTCAGCTTTGTAAGAAATGGCAACGTCTGTTTTAGGAGCTACAAATCAGACAGGCATCAGTGTGTAAAGACAGGAGCAGCTAAATGGGAGTTCCTAGTGGTTCATGAAAGGTTACTGCCCATTGGGACACGTGTTGCAGATTAATTTAAAGTCTTTTCATCTTCTTTAATCAACCCAGTGTGTTATCTTTGCCTTTCAATGGGCCTTTAATGCAAATGAAGCAAATACTGTTTTCAGCATCCAGACATATGTATTACACTGGTTTGCATATCCACTGTGACCAGTTTTATTGTTGAAAAGGTCACATATTTAAATGTAGCTTCAGAATGTGCAGTAAATGTATTTGCATCTGGCTCTATAAAAAACATGACATTTAAATATCACACAGAAAAACCCTGTTGGAAAGCTGAGACAAGAAACAAAAGCAGCTTCCCTTTGAGTTGTAGGAGGAGTTTGTTTCTTTTCAGTTCACCATTATGGGATGTCATTTTGAAGCTACCTGCTCTATGGAGCCCCTAGATGCCCTTTAACATTCGACTCATATTCTTTACTGGTGATATTTACTGTACTGAGAACTGCGTGTTATGTGATAAAATCAGTTGGCATTCTTCAACTCGTGTCTGTTCTTTTAACATTGTTCTTTCAGTGGAACTATTAAAAAACACGTTACTGTACAAGAGAAAGAATGCTCAGGCACGTTATTCTGTATCTATAAATTTGACACCGTATGTTTATAAACATACATACACATGTGAACTTATGATTTAGGGTCAATGCAGGGCAGATTGTGCTGGAGGCAGCTCACATAGAGCTACATTAGGTTCTTTTAGGATATGTTTTTTTCATATCCTGTAGCAACCTATTGTCATGTCATTGTTTTTTTTTTTAAATATTACCTCTCTGCGTGTGTTTTTGTCATTGGTTGTTGCTATACGTATTTTTGCCTTCATGAAGTCATTCAGGACTCAATTTTGTGATCCTGTGCACTAAAAATAAACCTGTCATTCACACACATACTCATGCGTGCACCCGGAAACCCATCACGTGGACAAACGGTGAGATTTTTGAGATTACTTCAGTCTGAAATAGAAAAGAAACAACAGGAAACTGTGCAGAGTTCATGCAAAGCTGAGGTGGAAGCAGACACAAGAGCACTGCAATTACAACACAACCCGACCAAACTGTGGTCTCCATTCAGACAACTACGGAGTCACTGCCACGACAAATAGGCCATCGGCCCTCTGCAACCACATAGCCATAGGAAAAGGGCGAAGTCGGGCTATTTTAGCCGTCGCTGCAAACACTATACAAAGCTGGTGTGGTGGCAGGAGATTTACACGGCAGATACATTAACCTAATCCTGTTTGCTTCAAAAAGGAAAAGATTACATTAGCTATAAGAACTACATAAGCCACAATAATCTGTGTACTCACGGCATTAGGCTCAGCTTGCCTCCAGATTTCACACCTTCCCTTTTCTGAACATAGTTGGCAGGAATGGTTCCCTCACGACCAGCAGCATTTTTAGCTTTGTACCAGTTTGGATCCTGAAATAAAATATAAATAAGTAACATAGTAACAAGGTCATTCTGTACTTTGTCCTTATAGGAAATTGCCCAGAAATGTAATATATAAAGCATTACCTTTGTGACAACAATGATTGTCAACACATCTCCTTTATTAAACGGTAGGTCCTGCTCTGATGTGCCTTTGAAATTGTACCTGGCTACACACTCGGTGCCCTGCGGCCACGGAACCTACAGCCGAGTGGTTAGATCACATATTAGTTAAAGAAAATTATTTTCGTTTGTGCATCCAAGTGTTAAATTGCACTACGGGTCAATCTTACCTGGACCTCTGTCATGTTGAGGGGGTTGGATCCTCTCACAGGTGAGGTTTTCTAGCTGCTACCATTAAAGCTGGTAAACACACACACACCTACAGCACAGTACCTAAAGAGAGAAACAGAAAAGGTGAGTAAGAAGCCCCCTCTTCAAAAATATTCACTTCACCAGAAATTCTCAGAAAAGACAACGAATTAGTGGTTTTTACTTCAGCCATCATGAGAATGGACTAGAGTAGCCTCAGCACAGACAGTGTCGGTAAAAATAACTCCCTCATACAGAAAGCAGAAATAAAAAGTCTTCTTTTTTTAAATCACACTTTCACAACTACTGCAGAAGGTTTCCATGACGCAGGGCAAGTGTGTATATAAAAAGAAACTTTCAGTGTCTTAATGGACCAATAGCACCAGTTGCAAAGTCAGAAAGACACATTTTGAAATAATATAATGAATAAAAGGAGGAAAACTTAATTTACTTTGCATTTCCTATGGAAATCTGCTTCATTTCGACCTAAAATAGTCGCATACTGGGCCTTGTAGGAATCAAGATAGCTCTCTTCCAACGCTGGAATGCAAACTTGTGGTGAGATCTGACCAGGCCCGAGGGACTCATCCAGCCCAGGGTTTCTTTATGTCAATAAGAAAAGTAACCATAGGCCTGAGTCACCCCGGGGACTCAGTTTCCATGATACATACACAACAAATCCGAGCAGAGGCGTCATAGTTAAATGATGACCTGCCGATTAAGTCATGCTCAACATCTCCGCTCCCTCCACCCCCAAAAACCCCACTTCCTCTCTTCCTCTATCAGTTCCCAGGGAGAGGTGGCAGGGCTCAGCAGTCAGAGCTCAGGGAAAATCCTGGCTCTGATAAACTCACTTTACATGAGGTCACATCCTTCGACATGTGCAGTCCACTTCCTATATGACATCCCGGATTTAGAATATTCCAACATTAGGATGGGGCGCTTTAAATCACGAAAGATAACATATCCTCTGCTCTTAATCTTTAAAAAGCAGCTGTCTTCATTCAAAAACACAATCGGACCTTTTTCTATGTCTATGCCTTTTCACAGACACCAAATGTGAGACTAAAAACGCTCATGTACCCCAGAGAGGACTGTCATCACTCTGTATGATGAGGATGTGACCGATGTTGTCCTCTATGGAGTACAGCAGCTGTCCTCTGCATCGAGGGACAAAATTATCTGGTCACATTTCCCACAGCCATCAACCCAGCTAGAGCAGCCCCTCTCTGCTCATCCCAGCCCTTCTCCTCTATGTTACATTTCACACGGTGCAGGGGGTCAAGAAGAAAAACAAGAACATAAGTCGGCAGCAGCCCCGTGAGACTGTAGAAAACACTGTAAAGAAAAACTGTTAAGTAATTTTGGCTTGTGGCATGAGTAGTTCCAACAAAGTGAGTCCTGAAAGTCAAAGACTATCCAGGATTACGCAAGAAAAAAATTATGCAATGAAGTCTGAAAAAAGGCATAAACATTTTGTGTAGATATAATATTTTTAGCCATGTCAGAAGCGTGGCTTTGAGGATGACCCTTTTGGTTTGTTGGTCAGCTCACCAGATCCAGTCTGACATAACTTAACTAACCATTGTACGGGTTGCTATGTAATTTTGTACAAATGGTCATGGTGCCCTGAGGATGAATTCTGAACACTTATGGTGATCTTGTGACTTTCTCTTTAGCGCCACCAACAATTAAAACATTCTTTCAGTTCAATACTCTGGTTGATGACTAAATACCCACAAAACGAATGACACTCCCATCAGCCTCAGCTATACATAGTTCAGTGCTGGTTTGTTTTCAGTGTCGTTTGTCAGTCTGAATGCAAGATTATGCAAAACTACCATGCTGAATTCTATTGAACTAGGTGAAAAGGTGGAGTATGCCCAAATGAAGAATACATTTAAGTGTGATCTGGATAATTTTCCTCAGCAATGTGGGATAGGGTATTGGACTTGGCAGAGGACTGTGCTCCCCGACTGACCTTCTAGTTAGCATGCAACAAACCAAACTATGGCTATGAAGATGGTTTACATTATACATACTTAACATTGGTATATTAACGTTGTAATTGTGACTAAACTTTCTAAAAGCTAAGAATGTCTGCACTGCTGGTGGTGCTAGAAGTAAAGTCAGTAAGAGTCATCGTTTGTAGGCCCTGAAAGTCTAAATAACAGTTCATAGCTATCCATCTAATAGCTGATGAGATCCAGCTCAGACCGAGAGCATTTTTTCTTCTTTAGGCTCTGTGCTTCATCACACCTAATTTAAAATAGAATGATAGATGTTACATTAAAATGCCAAGTGTCTGTTTTAATGTGAGCTGGTTTACATCATCATAGAAAGACTTGTGTGACAGGCATATCCCTTTTCACAAATAGTACCAAAACTAAAAGGGTTCAAAAGTAATTGGCTACTATATGAGTCTTGAGCAGGTTTGTTTTCTTTCAATGTTTTTTCATGCGCAAAAGAGTTCAGAGGAATACAGATGGATTTTGTGAGCCCAGATTCACTCAAATACATTTTACTTTTCAGCAGGACAATGATCCTAAACATGCAGACAAATCGACGAAAGAGCTTTTCAAGGTGAGGAGGTGAAATATCCTCAGCAGGCTGATTCATTCACCTAATCTCAATATGACTGGGCTTCATTTCACTTGTTGAAGACCAGAATAGACATAGAGAGACCCCAAACCAAGCAAGAGCTGAAGATGGCTGCAGTAAAGACCTGAGAAAGCATCACCAGGGAAGATACAAAGCATCTTCTGATGTCAATGGGCTGCAGACTTCAGTCAGTTACTGCAAGGGATTTTCCACAAAATATTATATGTTAGGATTTTTTGACTTTATGTTTAAAGTTTGACACTGTGTTTACTGTCCATAAACTTATTGTTAGGACTCTATTTCAGTCTGGACCAAAGTGATTAACTAAAAACCCAAAATGACATCCATACAGTCATGTTGCTAGTGTTGCTACAAACACGTCTGACATCTACATCAGTATGAGTTACATCTTGAAGCAGGAAATCCTGCTCATGAGATTCTGAAAACGGCAAAACCATCAGAGTTTGTTGATTGCAACAGAATATGTCCGGGCAAAGTCGCTGGTGAAAGATCTCGCAATGAGTGGAATGGATCAGCAGGGCCAAGGCTGCCACACAAGAGCACGTCTTAATTAATCTCTTCTGGGACACTGAATGCATCTCAGCAACAGGCCACCAGCAGCTGAGTGAACGGGACAGAACTCAGTCTGTCATAGAGTCACACTGCCATTTCCAGAGAGCTCCACATGGAACCACAGCTTGCTCTTTTCAGGAAGCACACAAGGACTGTCATTGTGAGTCAGTCGAGTTTCTACTGACCCCTGTCTCACTGAGGAGTCCATCATCATCAGTCGGCTCAGTGAGAAGCTTTCAGAGCAGCAATGGTTCGATTCAGCTGAAAATATGATTTTTATTCTGCGAGTTCTGCACAATCAACATGTTTTTACTGCTCTGATATCAGCCTGTGGATTCTACTCACATTCTACTTACAAACAAAACCTTACAAATACTGTAATGGCATGACTGTATGCACGCAAGCCACAAATAAGTACGTCTGATTGAGAGATATAGTTTGTTAGAGAAGTGATGCAGGAAATTAACTCCTGAAAGCAACAGGAAACCAACAAAGTCACTCACACAATGAACCTAACTGGAGTCAGGAAAGAGCACAAACAGCACAATCTATTAGTCCAAGCTTAACAAGCAGCTGATAAATAGCGACATATCCCATCACTTCAAAGTTCTCACAGCTACTACAGTATAATCGTGCATATTTTTGTCAACCATAACAATACTATTGTTCAAACCAAACCTGTTGATCAACAGCTGACTCGCCTTATGCAAGTCGGTCGCCGTCTGAGCAGCACAAAGCAAGACGGGACAGGAATGCAGAAATATCTTCTTCGGCCTTGTTTGAATCTGCCACTCCCTCGTCTACCTGCAGACAAACTCTGTGAAAGCACAGTGTTGCAAAAGTGATACGATCAGGTGACGTTTTTCACTCCAAAACACCAACACCATCATGCATGATTTTCATGCTTAAATAACAACAATGCCCCCTTCACGTGGACATGCTCTGTGGTGGGAAGTAAATTTGATCAAGTACTGTACTTTGCAGGTACTTGCAACTTAGGGTTTTGGGATGTAACACTTGCAAAAATACTGTCTTTCTATGTGATATTTCCATCATTTTTAAGAGTAATGAAGTATTTTTTACATTATTGCACTGTTATTTTTCCCTAATTAAAGGATCTGAATACTATTTCCACCCGTGAGTAACACACTGAGCATCATATCTGTGTTTCTGTGCTCCTATTCCTTCTAAACATGCAGCAGGATGATCCGGGCCTCATCCTGACCCTCCAGCCTCAGGATACTGTGTAGCTGCTTTGATGCTGCTGCCCTGTTATCACCACTATTACAGCAGCAGGGTGGCAGAGCAAGCGGAGAGACAAGGAAACGCTGATTTCTGTCCTTTCATCTCACAGGTACACAAACAGACACACTGAGTGGCAAGAATGGAGAGAGACAGGGAAGGCATGCATGCCAACAGTTCCCCCAGCTGGGCCCGACAGCCGGCAGATGTTTTCCTCTGAGAGGGAAATCACCTCTGCCTCCGGGGCAACAGCTGGACTGTGGTGCAGCAGCGCGGTTCACTGAAACAACTGTCTGCAGGATCTGAGAGAGGAAGTACACGTCCAGTGGTTGGCCCTGCAATACAAGCTATCATTGTATCATTTTAATGACGGACACTTTTTCCTGTGAGGCTCTGTAATACAGGCATGAAAACAAATTACACGGTGCACCTGAAATAGCACCTGTTTATCATAAATAAACACAAAGCTTAACTCTGCGAAACAAAGTTGTTTTGAGAGCAGCAGGAAGAGAAAAATCAATGATTGCTAGTCAGGGCAATCCCCTTTAATTTGGCATCCAGCCATCACAGTGAACTTTGAATTTTACTGCAATCCAAAGTTCAAATGACACACTGAGCCTTTTTCACACTTATGGGACTTTCAGTAGTGTTGATTTTACCAAGTAAACACACAAAAAAGAAACCACCATATAAGTCAAAGCTGCTGTGTGTGAGCAGCAGACGGACACTTCCTTGCAGCAGTGCTATGCACACTATGCAATGCAAAGCTACTCTGCTGATGCAGCCATGCATGACACATTACAGGGGAGCTGCTATGCTTTGCTGTGGTTTCACGAGCTCTCTTCATCTCGTTTCAGCAGCTTTCTCTACAGTTTTGTCACACTGTAAAAGAACAATCCGTGGGAAAAGCTCTACGGCTGTGCCGCTTTTTCAAAAAAAGGAGGGAAGTCCTGTTTCATCCAGAGGGGCATCACCCTGAAACAGACCCTGGAGGTTCCTCTCTGGCTGCTTTAGTGAACTTTTGTTTTCTGTTTGGCACTTGCATTGGTTGCTTTTGCAGATTTTAAAATGTCTCCTGAGAATGACAGACTAAATAAGGAGAGGCATTATCATTTAATAACACCACTCTGCAGCATATTGTGCACATTTCTGTGGGGGCAGCCAGCATTATAAAGCCAGTAGCAGCTTAGGGTAAAGATCCCAAGCTCCATGACAGCTGTGATTAATGCTCCCCAAGCACATTATTTCACTATCAGTCCCTTTATCTGACATGTTCTGACAGAACAATGTGTAGAGCTGCATGATGCAGCTTCTTCACCCCAGGAAGTCAGAGGCAGAAACTTGAAGGAGGAAGGCCTAGTGCCTCAAGAAATCACTTGATCTATAAAGTATGTTAGTTTTCCTGTGAATAAATTTGAGATGCACTGGATGACATAAAGTCTGGATAGATCAGTATGTACTTCACACTCTAGTGCATTCTGATAAAAGCTATCTTCATCAGAGCTGTCAGTCAAGTAAAAATAACAAAGACTCCACCCGCTGATCGGCCCACATGTTATATCTTAGAAAGGTTGACTTCATGGCACAGTGTCAAACTCCACATCTTACCTGTTCGCAGGTACAAACAAGTGATTGGAGGCGATAACAGGTGATCCAGCTACTTCCCGACGTCTGTTCTCATCTGAACCTCTCACTGCACACAAACTCCCATTCACGGAATAAATAAATAAAAAAGTCGAGGCTGAAAAACATCAAATCCTGATGAGGAAGAAGTGAAACGTGTCTCAGGTGAAACTTCAGAAGTCCAAAAGCAGCTCAACAAAACCAGCCGAGACGGTCTGGAGCGTCTCCTGTCAGCATTATTTACAGCCTGATAAATGAAATAATAACTTCAGATGTGTCACCGCTGCCTCGATGGGGGTTCAGCTTCAGGAGGAAAATGAAACAGAACTTTCAGCTACAAAATGATTCGCATCGGCGAATTAAAAGCGACTCAGGCTGATTTGAGTCCGCTCCGGGCTGCTCGGCTCCTTTTCCCCGTCAGAAACATTCAAGTTTTTTTGCCCCACCTTGATTTTGCATTGCACATGCGCGTTAATGACAGTCCAGCTAAAAATAGGCGATCAAAGGATCCATTTCAGCCAAACTGGTGAAGGAATATGATCATCAATCAGGGAAAGTTTACTGAAAGTCCACATAAAAAGGAGAAACAGTGGTAAATGTTTTTTATTGGTTCAATCTGCAGACATGACACATGAGGACTGCACAGTATTTTTGCACAAGAACCCTGACTGTGAATTTCGATCCCAAAATAAAAAATAGTCCTGTGCAGACTAAACATCGCACTGTCTGTTAGTTTTATGGCATTTCTTTCTAAACTGCGAAGTGAACTTGTAAGGATTTGACACCCGCTTGTAGAAAACTTACATGTAAACTAATTGAATCCATCTCAAGTGGCATTGCTGCTTTTTAAAGAGCAGATGCTTTCTTGTTAATAAGTCACATCCAGCCCTGCTCTCTGACTGTTCACATTCTGTAAAGTAATGACACCATTATTTCAGACAAATAGCGTTAAGTACACAAAGCTGCCACTGCAGCAGAATAAGGAAGAGTCACCAAACCATTTGATTTCGTTGCCTCCTGGTGGCCAAACACGAACAAAAACTCATTTTATTCACATTCAGTAACACTGGCTGATGTTTCCAAGCCAGACTTGTCTCAACAGATGTGACATTACACATCAGTCCAGAGGAATGTTGGAGAAAGGACAAAACCATTGTGCATGAAAGTAATTTTCACTGAATCAGTGCATGGATCCTGTGCGGATTAATGTGCACAGAGAAAATACAGCAAATGTATTGAATGTTTTAATGCTCCTCAGATGTTAACATGTGGAACAAACACACGGAATAAAGAGTGCTTCACTTTATATCTCTGCAGGAGTTACCTGCTCCAAATTAAGGACATGTTGGTGAAAAAAAACAATCCAATCACGACTGTTGTACTTAAACAAAACGGTCCCAGTTGTGGATACATTTTAAAGTAATGCGATCCTAAAGCAGAATGTCTGACTTCTTCAAACAGCTGCACAACATAAGCAGCTCTTCTGGAGTTGTATTTCACAGTCTGTGCTGTTAAATACCAGCTTAACATCCTAAAAAAACAACAACACATGAACAGGAATACTTTGTAATTTCAGAATGGTTTTCAGCACTTTCTTAACAACCAAGTCTTATTGGTAGGGACACAGTGCAAGACGTTGCATCTTGTGTGGAGACTAGCACAAATGAAAATGTACTTGAATCCCACACATAGAAACTACACACCCTACTTCTGTCAGCTTATGACTTTCATTAAAAAAAAAAAAAAAAAAGACATTTTAACTCACATGGTTAAAATTTCACTTTCAGTCTTAAAGAATCATATCAGTGGTTTTTAGCTCATCTCAGTAATGTTTTCTCTCACTTTTGGGTGCATTTTGTTGACTGTTCCAGGCATCCACTGGCTTCTATTAACTTCTGTACAACATAAAGAACGTTTACTGCGAAACATGCTCTAGTTGTGTAATCAATTCCACGTCAAGTCTGCATCACTTCTTGTTAATGAAATGCAACACATGCTTTTGAACTCGATCTGTGCTTAAGCTGCATTACCAAGCAACAATGATGCAACACTGCCAAATAGTAACAGGGACTTGATGTTCCTGTGAGAGATTACACAATACAACTGTTTTAGAGTCTGCTAATTAATTCTTATGTTGTACAGAAATAAATGGAAAACCATACCTGTATGGAACTGTAGGAAAAATAGGCTTAAAAAAATAATTCTACCACATGCGTTCAATGAGGCTGCATATTTGTGAATGAGCTGTACTTAACTTTCAAACACACTGGTATGACCCTTCATCTGGTATAACTGAACCTAAATTAAGTACGCCAACTTATGTTCCACCGAAATATCACTGAACAATAAGTTTGCAGTAGATGTTGCACGCTGTGTCATGTTATCAGAGCCCTTATCATCACAGCCTAATTTACCACAAACAAAACTGCTGTCGTCCGGATCTCTATCCAGTAGCTGCCCCATTCAACACCGATTTAACATGAAGACATATTACGTTTATAAATGACAAATTCTTCACATTTTGCTTAGATGATTTTTTCTTCTTTTTCCAAAAACATCAGACAACAGTAAATGAGTGCTGTAAAGTGTGGCAGGCTATAAACAAAGCCATTGGCAATGGAAACACCAGTGGAAATTGGATTTCTGCATGTGCCTGTATTATATGGTGGATCTGTTTATTCACCAGATGGCTTTGGAACGCAACTAGATTATATTGACATGTAGAACGTTTCTGTTACAAGTCAAAGATTGTCCTACTCAATTTAAAACAGAATATTACGTCACGTAATCTTTGACACTTCAGTTGTACTTTTGAATAACTGATCTTAACATATCTACACTATCTGCTATTGCCTCCAATGATCAAGACATCTGTCTTTCAATAAAGATTTGAAAACTTCTTCATCAATATGTACTCAATCCTTGTAGAACTAATTTACCAAACAATGGTCCTGCAGTATGAAGGAAAAGTCCCGTTCAGATGCTGAGTTAGAAACTGAAAAACAGCTGAAGCTGTGGAATATAAGGCATCAAAACCCAAAAGGTCAAGGAAGGTGAAAGATTCAATCTGCCATGTTGACCATCGACCCTTTATGCAGAGTGCAGGGGGATGACAAATTTGCAGCCAAAAGGAGAATGGTATTTGATTCCCACTTCCTGGAACACCTGGCGAGGAACACCTATGTCACACAGGTAAACCCTGCCAGCCCCCTCAGCCAGGGGTAGCGGGAGGCAAAGTGAGAGGGACCACTTGGCCTCGACTGCCTGCCCCTGTCCACTAATAGGAGGGTCTAAGCTGAGCACTGGCGCTCTGTTCTGGTTAGCCCAGTCTGCAGCCGCCCGGTACCAAGGCTGATCCATCAGGAATGTGTTCTCGTGGCAGTCCAGACAGTTAATGATTAGATCCACCGGGGTGTCCGGGAGGTCTGGTGAGTCAGAGGAAGAAAATTACAAAATGTCAGGGTATTGAGTAACCAACTGCAAAATATGCATAAGCCACAAAAACAAAAAGTTGAAATCGATAAAATGACAAAGCAAACCCACCTTTGATACTGGACACCTGTTTGCCACCAGTCTTGTTAAACAGTGTGAGCTCGCTGGTCACAGAGTCGAGCATCTTGACAAAATTTGGCAGAAACAAGATGACCTCCACTTCATGATTGGACAGGTGACGACCGCAGCTGATGCCCTGAGCTCCCTGAACATGAGGGCCACACAGCAGCGCCACTGTCGGACGCTGGTGTAAATTTTTTGGAGTGAATCTGGGAGAAATATAATTAAAGAGAGTAAATTTTTGTGCTTTTCAAGTACAAAATAGCTTAAGTTAATCAGTTTGGAAATTAAATATGAATGAGACAGTATTAATAATTTCATGAGTAAATATAGACAAAATATGTAAGATAATTACAAAGTTGTGAAACAGTGAAACACATCTTAGCTTCACTTATCTGCCGCTTTGGTAAAGTTATTTGAAATTTGATGTCTGTGCCTAAAACCATCACTACATGTTTACCTGTTGGGCCCTCCTAGCAGTGTAAGTGCCATCTGACTGGCACAAACTCCAGTCATCTCAAGTCTTCGCTCCAGTGAGAGACCATGACGCTCAGCAACAGACAACAGACGCTTGTGCAGTTCGTAGGATATACTCGGAACAACAAGTCCAGAGTCTGTATGGAGTCAAAGAAAACAAATATAAATCATTGTGCTTCGATTCATCCCCTTCATCCATTCATTACAAGGTGAAACACTTACCAGTGCAGTATTCTTTGGCCCCAGGCTGTGGTACAGTAATCTGTCTGTACACAATAGGTTTGGCCTCCAGGATGTTTTCATCATGACGGTACCGTGAGGGCGTCTGCTCTTGAGGAGTCCCACGTGACCTTGCACCGTTACGGCGCTCCGATATGTCGATTTCTGAGAAAACTGCTGCTTTGTCAAAAAGAGCGAGGTTTCCTTCAAAATCAAAGTCTGTATCAAGGCCATCATCTACGCCATCTCCAAAACACTCATCGTCTCTGTGCTTCATCTGACCATTCTTCACCCCATTCTTCTTCGGCGTCACTTGGTTTGCACCTTTACTACTAGATGACCCTGATGTGACAACATAAAAATTGTTATTCTGTGTCCCACAGCAATCAGCAGTAATATTTTCCTTTATTATTTTGAATATAAACAGCATTACACTTACAGGAGTTATGCCTTCGACGAAATCCTTTTGGCTGGCCAGGTACATCCAAATGACGTTCTCCGTAACTTTTAGAGCAGTGCTGTGGAGAGTTTAGTTTCTCCACAGATCTGGGGTCACCCTTTGGGACTGCAACTGGCACACTGCTCATCTTTGTAGATGCGGTAGAGCTAGTCCTACCATTGCCATATCTGATATCTAGAATCTTCAGTTCCTTTATGTCAATGGCACTGCAGAGAAAACAAAAACAAACATTAGCTATGTAATAATAATAATAATAATAATAATAATAATGATAATAATAATAGTCTTTATCGGCAATAAAACAGATATGTCACAAAATCTTCTGACTTTAAAGGTAGATAAACACAACATGGTAAAAAGGTAAAAATATTATTGAAAGAAATAAAAGGAGAAAAAAAAGCATGTTTGCAAAAGGGACTTAAAAAAGATCATTGTCCTGACTGCAAACACTCTTTCGCATTTAGTTTTCAGCCTGGCCCTCTGTTCAAGTATTTAAAAGTACATGCTGCTAAATACGGTACTAAGATGTCAGAGGTATAGCTGTGAGAGAGACGATGAAGGGCCTTAAAAATTATCAATTAAATCTTAAAATCTATCCTAAAACATACTAGCAGCCAGTATAAAGAGGGTAAAACATGAGTGATGTGATCATCTTTTCTGGTTCTGGTTAAAAGCCTAGCAGCTGAGTTATGTACCGTCTGCAGTCGATCAATAGCTTTCTGGTTATGGCAGGTGAAAAGGCTGTCGCAGTAATCCAAGTGTGATGAAATTAAAGTGTGTGAAATGGTTTGTGTCTTTAAAAAATTTAAGTAAATTATATTTTTGAGCTTTTTCGGAGATGACAAAAGATGATTGCACAACATTTGTGATGTGCTGCTTAAAACCTGGGTCATTATCAAACCAAACACTGAAATTCCTTACAACTGGCTTGACATGATTTAAAAGAGAACCATCTTATATCAGAATCTGTTTTGCCATGTGCTGCAACCACATAATTAGAATCTCTGTTTTGTCATCTGAAGGAAGTTAATTAACATCCTTTTTTTTCTTTTCTTTTTTTTACATAAGAAAGGCAGTCATTAAGAGAAGTCACCAGATGCAGATGGCAGGTCTAAGCCTAACATTGGCCAGGCATTTCATGTGGCTCTCTTCTACCCAGTCCCTACCTACCTACATGTTACAGTTTTCAAAATTACCTCCACTAAATGAATCAACAACCAAAGCCTATAAGCAGCAACCTTCCACATTGACATTTTCAAGTTTTTCAGTGAATCACGCAGTCGGGCAGCACTACTAGCGTTTTTCAATGAATTATTCATTTCAGTGGCAGCGCTCACCTTCCTGTGTGCACATGTTCTATCAAAACAATCCCACCCATCACTATTTTAAGAGGACTTAAAGTTTACTCAGCTACGCCGAATACGACTGTGAGCGATTTAAAGTAACACAAACAAGCCAGATTGTTTTCTTCCCTATAGCAGACTGAACATGAGGTGCAGCCAGAATACACTATGCTGCCGAATGATCGGACTTTACCAAACTTACCTGAATGTGACCTCAGGAACGGGGCACTTGACTCCGTTGTGAAAGGGCTGTCTTAAGGAGATGGTCTGGCTGGACTGATCCACAGACGAGACTTCTCCTTGATAGACTCCCAGCGTTGGCCCACAGTTAATAGACACCAAACTACCCAACCAATCCGCGGCCATGTCTGCACAATGTCAAAGAACACAGTTTTACACGACTTTACTTGTTAGAGCAGGTTAGTAGCAACCACAAACCTTCTGTTCAACCAACAAACTAACTTTCTGACAGCAGGACAACAGAAATTCAAACGGCTCGGTGTTAACCTTTGCGAATACTGACTAGCGTTAGCTTCGGCCTGCTGTCAAGCTAAGTTACTATCAAACGCTAATTTTAAGACGCAAACGCTTTACGTAAAGACCTGGCGTTAAAAAAGTGGTACCTTTCGGAAATTGTGTGATATAGAACTCTTGAAGAACACAAGTGAATGAAATATAATGTTAAGTGCTGAGAGGAAAATGGTTCTTCTCCTCAACTGTTAGCTCTGTAGCTTTTTGAACCGTCTGCTGCTGCTTCTGTATTACCACTTCCGGTTTTCTTCTTCTTCTTCTTCTGTTTTATTGGTGTTTGGCAAACCCGCATACAGGTGCATTACCGCCGCCTACTGGTTGGAGTGTGTATCATAACGTCCAGCATTTACAATATTAGTTAAAAAACGAAAAACTCATATCCTCTCCATAAAATTATTTTGTCTAAGACACTTAAATATAACATGCGTGTTATTTATAACACGCATTTCTTGAGTTATTTTGTAGAATGTTTATTATATAAAAATTTCCTTTGTCTTACTGAGCTTCTTGTCTTTCTGACAGAGTATCACAACATGCTCTAAGGTTCCTTTGACCCCGCAGTGGTCACATCTGTCAGTATTATGTTTCCTTACACTGAATAGGGTGCTGTTTATTATTTCAATGTAACAATTTTTGTATTTCTATTAAGAACCTGCACAAATGTTTGTTCTCAATTGTCTTGAGTCTCCTTTCCACTGCACTGCTGACCATATTTCCTGCCATACTTTGTCTGTGTAGAGTACTGATAATCCATCATTCCTACTTTTCCCTCTTTAAGATTGAACTATAGAACAACTAGAAAAGCACTCAGAGAGTGCAGACCTCCGCCAAGCAACTCATGTCCACCCATTATGGCTGGTTAGAATGACGAATAATAATATTAATAAAAAAGTAGCCCGGTTGTATAACGTGATGTGAAATTTCTAGACCGCTGATTGGTCGGAGACAACTGTCACCGGTGAGCAACTGTGTATGTATGTATGTAGTCCACGTGCCGTTACCGGCAGCTCAGAGCAAACTTTGAGAAACTACACTAATGTGCAAAACTTCTGTGT
>OMNN01101824.1:0-18476 GCA_900302755.1 Chromis chromis
GCCCTGTTAAGGTCAGGGGACATCAAGTTAAGTCAGGTCACTGTTACTTATAAAGCACATTTAAAGCAACAACCATTGAGCCAGAGTGATTTTAAGTACAAAAATTGGCATTACAAATTAATCTAACAAGTTTAAATATTGAGACCATGCAGAGTTATTAACGATGGGAACCACCCTGTGCAATTTAAGTCTTAAGGATAAAACAGAAACTATATAAAATTCAACTTTACTATAACAAATAGTAAGGTTGAGACCCTACAGTATTATTAATTATGGAAATTAACCTGACTAATTTAGTCTGCACCAAATTAATGAAAACAGGTACAAAAGGGTGTGTGTTTTGTTCAGAGGAGGTTGAGGATTTGAAAAATCTTGCTTATGGGTGCTCTATCTCCTCCCTGTTGGTTTACAATCCTGCTCCAAAAGTGCTTATATTACAATATGGGTTCAGGTGCGACTGAAGGTGGGTCTAGTTATTTGAAGTTCTTCAAAAAAGGAAAGAATATAAGTGTAATCTGATCAACACTGCATAGTAGCTAGATATACAGCTTTTCTGCATGGGAAATTTACATGTTATGAAAATAAAAATGGTTAATTGATGGAAGTTGTTTCTTCACTTGTTAAAAAGACACAAACTTTTAGTTTTAGATTGAGTGTAGGTTTTTTTGTTGTTGTTCTATAATCATGTTGGCT
Source organism: Chromis chromis (assembly GCA_900302755.1). NCBI lineage: Eukaryota > Metazoa > Chordata > Actinopteri > Pomacentridae > Chromis > Chromis chromis. Next base: position 694 of record OMNN01101824.1, read on the forward strand.
AGGACTGTGTTATAAGATAAGAAAAGCTTTTATTAAACCCACAACGGGAACATTTGCAGTGTTAGGAGTCATTATCTATTATGCATTTCTGTTTTAATCTGTTAATGTATATGTAAAGACGTGTATAGAGAAAATTCTATATTTGTACTCTTGATAATAAAAGATGAAAGAAACAGCTTTGGAAAAGGAAAAATGTTCAGATGCTGTATCATTTTAGCATCCAGGGATCTGAAATATTTGCGTTATTTCTTGTATGTGCAGGAATAAAACTGGAACTGAGGGAATGAACACTTAAGATTGATCTTAGATTTTTCCCAATTCAAGATGTGAAAATTAGTTCAGAAATATGACATGGTGACCTTAATTGTCACAGTAAAGTTAAGAATGAATCAGAGTAGGCGCCTCCCACATCAATATAACTGACCTAGATTTAAAAAAAAAAAACACAAAAAAAACATGAATTGTGTGGTTGGAACTGAAGGCTTCTGGTTGTTACAAAAACGTATGAATTCACTTTAACGCTTTAAAACGTTTCAGAAATGCTCCCTAACCACATTACTCACTCATCCGTCCACTGGTCCAGCTCCCATCCCCCATCTCAAAATCAAAACACAAGTACATGTGCGCAGTAGTCTGTCACGTGTAGAAGAAAGCCCCAACAAAACAGAGAGGATTAAAAAAAAAAAAAAAAGTGACTGACGGCGCCGCTCAGCCAATTGGCGACGCGACTCCGGGTAGCAACACGATAAATACAGACACGTCGCCCAATCAGAGCAGAGCAGGGGGCGGGGACGAATTCCTCTGTCCGCACTGTATTTACTTCCGTCAATACTTCCAGCACGGTCAGGCAGCGGAGACGAGCAAAAGAGGCAGAGACGGACGATACAACAAAGAAGTCGCTTGCCTTTTGAGGTTTGTTAATTTTTCTATTAAACCCCCAACCGTATTCTATTGTAATTTAGATTCCACATTCCCTTAGTGTCGTGGTTTTACGCGTCAAACCGACTGACATCTTTGTTTTATGCATTTTTTTAACCGTTAAACGACCTAAACGTAATTTGCTGTTATCGTCCAAACATGCTAAAGGTAGATAAATGCGTCACTCGTGGTTGCCATTTGTGTTTTTAAAGCAGTTTGTCTCTTTAGGCCTATGTCTTTTTTTTTTTTTTAATCTCCGTGTTAAACCCCTAAGAGCTCGAAAAATAAGGCTCAATACAGAGAAGGTTTGTAAATCTAATGGCCCCCTTGTTTGTTTCGGAAGCAGCTCCAGTGTAGTTTCAGACTGCAGAGTGAGCCCATGGAAGCAAATATATGCCATGATAATTATTTTTCCCCTTATTTAACCACTACTGAATGTTAAACGTTAAAATTGAACTTGATGTGTATTCAGAAATTATTTGAAATCATGTGCTTTTAAGACTCTTATCTGAGATTTTAAAAAAACAACTTGTTCACTTGTTAAAATATAAGTGTGCTCATTTGTATTTGTCTTTTTAGGACTGAATGACCGACTGACAGTAATTTTAAGGCCTCACTTTTTGACCAGAATATTTATAATAATTTGAGCTTCTTAACTATTTCTTGTTGAATACTGGAAACTTTCTCTATTTGAATTTTAAACCTTGAAATAAAGTGTTGTTAAAATCTCAACAGAGTAGCAGTACTTAATTCAGTTCTATGTTATTTATAGAGTGGCAGTCACAGTATGTCGTCTCAAAGCACTTCACAAAGTGAGGTGAATACTTTACAGATTGTAAACAGAGCAACCCATCCATCCATCCATTATCTGTACACCACTTAGTCCTGGCTGGAGCTTATCCCAGCCGACTTGGGCGAAGGCAGGGGACACCCTGGACAGGTCGACAGCCTATCACAGGGCTACACATAGAGACAGACAACCAAACAGAGCAACCCAATAATCTAAAGTTTTCTTTGGATTCATTTTGAGCAAACACTTGGCCACAGTGGAAAGGAACAGACATCAGACAGAACCAGGTTCAGGGAGAGCGCCTACCTGCCTCGACTTTAATGTTATGACGACTACTACCTAAGTAGTAACTGATAAGAATGAAATAAATCTTCCTCTAACTGCATCTGGTTTACCCTCCAGGTGCTCGGAGTGGCAGCGACACTCTCTGCTCCCCCACCTCAGCTAAAATGCCTTTCTTGGGAAAGGACTGGAGGTCGCCAGGATGGAGCTGGACAAAGACGGACCACGGCTGGAAGAGGATGGTCTTCTTTGGACATGAGTTGGAGGACAACAACAGAGAGATAGACTTGAAAGCGTAAGACCATAACTTGTTTTCATTTGTCTCCTACATATGCCTATAATGACACTGCTAGACCTGTGCAGATTGTGTCAATCTCTCTGGCTGAAATCAAAATCTTCAAATACATTAGATTCTCTGCACACAATTGTATAAAACTAGTATTTTCCCTACAGTCCTCAGCAACATGCCTTTTCTTATGCAGTGCATGATTATTCCTATAAATATAAAATATGTTAGAGCTGGACAGCAGTTCTTATAGACTCTTGGTGCTATTATATCTTGGTGATATGATCAGAATGTGTGATGCTTTTTAATGTTCAAAGCTTTAATTAGAGTTAGATTTCATTAAAAACTAACAAAATGAGTTGTTAGAGTTTTTGTCTGATTTAAATAACGGTAGAACACAGTTCATTGCATTAGGTATGAGTCTATTTACAGTATTTTATATGTCCGTAATATATTACTAACATGATATTGATTTTAACCACATCAATCAGCTCTTAGCTTTACAGTACTGTATAGTCTGCTTTCACTTTTGGATTTATTGACTATATTATAGACTACTGTAAAAAGAACTCTAACAGTAAATGTAATTAAGGCAGGTTGCCTTTATAGAACTTTTTTAGTTAAACTTTATTGTGCCTTTATATACTCAGAGATCAAATCAAATCAAGTTTATTTATATAGCACATTTTAACAACCGCAGTTGACCAAAGTGCTGAACAGAATAAAATAATGGCACACAAATATATAGCTACATAAAACAGAATAAAAACCTGTAAAATATTAAAGCCACTACAAACAACCAAAGACCATTGAAAACAAGTAAGTTTTAAGAGTTTTCTTAAAAGTGTCAATGGAGGGGGAAATAATGACTGCGAGTTGAAGGCTATTCCAAAGCTTTAGAGCAGTGATTGCAAAGGCACGGTCTCCTTTACCCACCAGGCTCAAACGTAGAACAGTTAAAAGACAATGTTCTGAGGATCTGAGAGGTCGGGAGGTAGAGTAGGGGCAGAGGAGTTCTACAAAGCCCATGTATAGCTTTAAAAACAAATAACAGAACCTTAAAGTCAACCCTGTATTTGACGGTTAGCCAGTGCAGAGACGCTAGCACTGGTGTAATACTGTGCTAGCGATGTGTATGTATTCTGTTATTAGTATTACAAATAGCTAACTAATACCTAAGCAATGTGAAATTACACGGTGTTTGGGTATTTTGGACTGCTCTGTCTTACTACACTAATGTAGCCAAGGGTAGCTTAGATTTTATCTGCCCTGCGGCTCTGTTTAAAAGTGGACTGACTGCAGCTGACTGGCTTGTAAGACATTTTCCAGCTTCCACAGAAAAAAACTAAAAATATTTTTAGAGGCTTTCTCCCATTATTAAACCCAAGACAGTTGAGAGCCGACAGGAAATTAAGGGATAGAGACGGGGTAGGACATGCCACAAAGGCGTTATGTTACGATTACATGATCTGTGTCTCAGACCCTTGGACTACCAGGATGCCCCATCTGTTGTGTTTCGACTAGTGATAACTTGAGATGATCTGTTATGTCACATTATGGATTGTCATAGTTTGCTAATATTGATGCATATCTCTGAGATACAAGATTTGTGTATGGCTGAAAATCAAATCTCCTTCAGGATAATGATGAAGTTAAAGATAAACAAGTGCGACCTGTTCCAGTGAAGTGTGGTTGAAATGTTGAGTACACAAGGGCAAACAAGTCAGAAAATGAAAAGAGTGGTTCTGGACCAAATTGCACTGATGAGGCCATAGCTGCTCAGGGAGAAAATAATTCAGCCAACTCTCATCATGGCCATAGCAGAGAGTCTTTGATGAGGTGATCTGCATCCCACAGTTGCAGCCTCTTGTTGCCAGAGGGCTGTCATGGCAACAGACAGAGTTGAGCATAAAGGGTTGAGTTGAGAGACTTGAGGGGAATTTTACATGAGACAAATTTGTCTCCAGTGTATCCTGTTAGAGGAGAGATTAAAAATAACTGAGATGAGTGTGCTTACATGGACACAAGTAGCAGAGATGACAAACGAAATTAGTTAAATGTACTTGGTAATTTAGATGGCAAGAAGACTTTAACCCTCAAAACCCCCAAACCAGTCAGCGGTTTGACAAGCATATTATCTTTTTAAAAAATGCCAAAATTACACCCTTTACTAGAGGCAGAAAATGTCAAAGCTGAAAGAATTGATGGGTTTTCAAGCCACGAATAATCCATGAACTAATCATGTGGGATGTGTTAGTCAACTGGGAAAGTTAACTAAGGCCCCGTCCATACGAAGCCAAAACGCTTATAATTTCAAAAACGTTCTTCATAAAGACGGAGCTTTTTTCAGTAAATGTGTTCAACAAATTCACTTGATACGCCTGAAAACGATGTAAAACACATGCCAGGCCTGTTGGTGGCGCTATGTAACAGAACCAAGCGGAAACTGGCGGCGGGACTTTAGGCATGCGCAGAAATCTGTATACGATACGGAAATACGAAAAACAAGCGGAAACTGGCGGCGGGACTTTAGGCATGCGCAGAAATCTGTATACGATACGGAAATACGAAAATGAAGTGGCATATTGTGCTTTCCATATTTGTTTGGTGAACACGGTGATAATGCAGAAGAAGTATAGTTTGCTGTAATAGCGATAATAGGGTGACTAGCTTCAGCAGTACACACGCAACACTGTACGGCGCCATTGTTGTTGTCATTTTCTGAATTTATCGAGAGGTGGAGCTATGACCCAAGCATTTCAGAAAAAGAGCGGACAGGGCGTAACAACGGTGCCACGTAAACAGCGTTTTGAGATCTTTGCACTCTGGGAGCTAGTTTCAGAAATGATCGTTTTCAGACCCCCAAAACGCAGGCTTCGTGTGGATGATACACGGGTTTGATGAACTCTTTGTGTGTTTAGGCCTGGGTTTGTCTTTGTGTGGACGGGGCCTAAATCTACACTTAATATTATGGTAGTTTATCAGCATTTTTTTTTTCATTTAAAAAAAAACGGCAAAAATTGATAATTTTGCAAAAACCAGATTCTGTAAAAAAAAATAACCAAAGAATTCTACTCTCTCTCTGGTGCATCCGAGAAACCATCAGTGATTCAGCCAAGACCACAAAAAAATCATGGACTGGCTGTGTTCACCCAGAGCAGATAGGTGACAAGCATGGAACTACGGTATCTATAGTTTGTAGAGCCACACCGTCTTTCCCAGTAATAACAACAGCTGTGGGTAGAAAATGGCATGATAACTGCACAAAATGCATTTGTCTACTTCTAGCCATGGTTGTGCTTCCATATACACTATATTGCCAAAACTATTGGGACACCCCTCCAAATAATTGAATGCAGGTGTTCCAATCACTTCCATGGCCACAGGTGAATATAGTATATAGTAGTTCCAGTGAAAGGAACTCTTAATGCTTCAGCATACCAAGACACTTTGGACAATTTCATGCTCCCAACTTTGTGGGAACAGTTTGGGGATGTCCCCCTCCTGTTCCAACATGACTGCGCACCAGTGCACAAAGCAAGGTCAATAAAGACATGGATGAGTGAGTTTGGTGTGGAGGAACTTGACTGGCCTGCACAGAGTCCTGACCTCAACCCAATAGAACACGTTTGGGATGAATTAGAGTGGAGACTGAGAGCCAGGCCTTCTGGTCCAACATCAGTGCCTGACCTCACAAATGTGCCTCTGGAAGGATGGTCAAAAATTCCCATAAACACACTCCTAAACCTTGTGGAAAGCCTTCCCAGAAGAGTTGAGGCTGTTATAGCTGCAAAGGGTGGGCCATCTCCATATTAAACCCTACGGATTAGGAATGGGATGTCATTAAAGTTCATGTGCGTGTAAAGGCAGACGTCCCAATACTTTTGGCAAGATAGTGTAGTTGCAAGACTTTATATTGCAGTGAAAAATGAGCCCACAGTGGAAAAAAAATTGACAACAGCAAAAAACAAATGCAATGATTATGTCCATCCCCACCCCCAACAAGAAGAGGTTAAGTTTTGAGCTGACACGTAACGTCAGATTGTTTCTTCCTCGTAGATCAAAATCTGAAGTATTAAGGTTCAAACTCAAGCAAGTCCAGATACTACGATTGAAACTACGAATAAATTGAATGCAGTGGAACAAGCATCAGGATCGGGGTTTTAAGTCTGACTTCTTAATTTACCTAATGCTCAACTCATCGTTTCACTTCCCCAGCGAGACAAGAGTGTACTGCCTCATTACATGTCAGGACACAAGGGATTCAACCTTTAGATAAAACACTAATTTTGGTGGATAAATCATGTTTTCAGATGCCCGTGAGTCATACGTAGTGCCAGATCAGCACTGAATGTCAGTATTTTACTTTATGCGTACATCTCCTAGAGTTCTTTTTAAATGTTTGCAACTGTTGCACCACATGAACCCTGTCTCTGAGGTCTTTGATCGAAGTTGTGTGATGAATGTTAACATACCAGTTTTTTAACTTCCACGTTCAAACAACACCTGTTGTGTGCTTGTAAAATACCACTTTTCCCAAAGGCGTTTAGTGTGTTGCAAGACTTTAATGACCACTCTTTGTTGAGAGCAGCTATTTTAGTCCTTCTGGTCTGTTTTCAGTCTTTCAGGTCTGTATTACATGCTGCCCTTCTGTGTTGCCTCCCAGCAGGAGAACTCGCCTTGTTATCTGCAGGAAACATGTACTGTTTTGACGTACATGCCAACTGGCGAGGAGTGGTCACATAAACAGAGAGATGAGAGGGTGTTCTCTCTTTCTTTTGTCTCCTGCTGCATCATGTAGTATGTGTGTTTTGGGGTTGTGCGGTGCAGTGAGGCTTGTTATTTGCACCGTCTGTACTCAACACAGCCTTAGCATTCTTAACCTGGTATTTCTTTCTGCTGCCTGTCTTTATCTGACTCCGTCTCTTAGGTGTACCTAGAAAATGTCTGTTGTAAAATGTATTTTATTGGAATTCAGAAGTTGTTAAATGGGATAGCTTGTTACACATAAAGAATCAATCTAAGGTTTTATGTGTAACTGGCTGCAACTTTGGGTTTACAACAGCATCATGCCAAAACAATAAAAATGATGAAATACGACAGACAATCTACTCAAAGCAGCTGCAATCGGGTTTTCCTCAAGCCTACTTCTAGCCATAGTTGTGCTTTTTCCTTAGAGCTGCAGGACTTTATATTGCAAAAAATGAACTCACTGTGAGTACAAATGTGACAGGAGCAAAAAGTTGCAATGATTATGTCCATCTCACCTCCTCTGATGAGGAAGACACTGCATTTTGAGCTGACAAGTAACCCCAGTATGTGTGTTTCGGGGTTGTGTGGTGCAGTGAGACTTGTTATTTGCAACTTCTGTACTTTACACACCTTTACGCATTCTTAACCTGGTATGTCTTTCTGCTGGCTGTCTTTATCTGACCCTGTTTCTTAGGTTTATGTAGAAAATGTCTGTCTGTATGTCTGTAAAATGCATTTTATTGGAATTCTGATGGTGTTAAATGGGATAGCATGTTACAGAAAAGGATTCCATCTAGGTTTTTTGTGTAACTGGCTGGAACTATGGGTTTACAACAGCATTATGACAAAAAATAAATAATGTATGAAAAATAACAGACAGACAGCTTTTCTCAAGTCAATCTGTCGCTAACCATTAGGGGTGAAGGATCAAAATCTAAACCAACCAAACCAAAAAGACAACACAGGCAAAACGGCCTCTTTTATCATTAAGCCAAACTTCGATGCGCACAAGTTGCCAAGTGTTGACAACCAAACACGATCGCTCACTTGGCTTATAAAGACCAGAGCTGTTGATATGCTGGTTCAGGAGCAAAACTGAAACAGTAAGTTTGACCCATGTCTCGCTGGTACTCGCAGGGTTAATGGCTGAATCTCAGCGGCCGTCGGTGATATCTCCCTCAGGTCACAGTGTCGCCTCTTCTACTGATCAGTCAGCTAACAGTACCTCACAGTACCACATTAGCTTGTCAGCAGTCTTCTCAACAAAAAGGCAAAGGGCACGGCATCAGACAATAACTAATGACATCATCCCTTTAAATTGGCTGCTCTCCAAACACAGTGTCACGCAGAAAGGCCAGTGACTTCATGCAACAGAGGTACAGAACAACACATGTAGGCCAGAAAGAAAGAAGGCAATGCACTGTGCGCTGGCATGGCACACAGTGTTACAGAAGTAATTTAGATCATAGTGTCTCTCTGAATGTCAACAAACCTTTGTCACTCATTATCTGTGAACACTGAAGTGTCAGATAGGTGCTGGAAAGCTGAGTGTCAGCTGAGCGTTTCGACCTCAGTTTGCTGTTCTTTGATAACGCATGAAGTAAATGCTACTTCAATGCATCCATTCACAGTAGAGAAATATAAGTCAGCCTCATACTTCTCTGCTCTGTTTCTTTTTTTGAGTGTTCATGTTGAGCTTCTATACGGCCCTTATGAATTTCAGGATTTTGTTAAACTGTCCATGAATCATTCTAACTTTGTAGGTGCTGTGTGATGTCTTTATTGGCTCAGTGCACTCAGATGTTCTGCATGCAACCTGTTAAAAAAAGCCAGGGTATTCCATTCCTCACATGTAATTCACTGTGACAGATTACTGTGCTCGCATGTGTTTGTGTGTGTGCGTGCGCAGTTGGATAAATGGATAGAGACAAGGGATTACCGGGGAGATAATTCACTCTGATCAGTTGACTTCACAGTCAGACAAGCAAAACCATGTCTTTATTTATGCTGGAGGAAAAGTCAATTAGTTTCTTTACCGAATGGCAATTCTGAGAAATTACAGGTTGTGAGAGAAAGCTTAGGTGACGTAGATATTTTGGCCAGCTTTGGGAAGTGGATTTTTCATCAGAATAAATACCCTGAATGCATATACTCTAGAGTCTGTTGTAAAGCTTTTAGCAAAAATGTTTTCTGAAACAACAAATCCCTCTTATCAGTCTGTTTTAAATGAAAGGAGTATGATTTTATGTGAGTTCCAGGGATTCTTCAATCAACACAGTTGATATAAAATCACCACCACTTCAAACACACTGGCACAGTTTCCAGACTTTCCTTTTCTTTGGTAAAAGCTGTTAAAGGTCAGGCTTCTGTCCCTCAAAACTGGTTCTTAAGACGTGCTGTCCAAAAACGTCAGAAGTTAAATGTGATTTAGTCATTCTGAGTAGCCACGCTAAAAGGCAGTCTGAAAAGTTGCTGATCATAGAGAGGAGGAGAGGTGCGATGTTGTTTACAGACAGAAATAACAGCATGGTGTCATGTCCCCATACGTCAAGATAATCAGTTTACCATCGTATATGTCTTTGTAGATTTGGAAAAGCACCAAATCTCCCCATCAAGGAGCTTAAAACAGATGACGTTTGATATTTACACCGACTACACCTTCCTCTGTCGAACAGTGGGAGTTTGTAACGAGAACCATAGATTAGAGGAAAAGTTTTTTATGAAGATGTAAAGATGGGGGACAAATAAAACATGCTTTTCTTCTACTCCTCTCAAATTGACATTAGCTCCAGCACTACACACCTGAAATAACTAATAATTTATCATTAACATATCAAATAATTTTGTTATTATTGCCAATACTGAGAACATAGCCTTAAAGTGTAATTGCATATCAGCTGACCAAAACGCTCTCCTTGCTGGTAGCGTTGCCAGTCAGGTGCTCAGCTTCAGCCGATGGATTATTAATGCATGGAGAGTCAATTACCAGTCCAGATCAGCCCTTTGATCTGTCAGTCAGAGGTCATTAGAGAATAGCTACTAACAGAGGTGTATATCTACATACAGATCACCGTGTCAACTTTCCTTTATTTTGTGTAATTACATTCTAGGACTTTCTCACCTTTCCTTACGAAGTGTACATTTGAAAAGGCGTTTTATTTTCAGATATGTGTAGGACACGGCTCAAATATCCAGAAACACCACAGATGCTGATCTTTAATACAACAAATGGCAACAATACAAGGTACCACAACAACGATGGATTTGTAAATGTTGTACAGACCCAAAAAAACAGATTTGGTTAATCAAATATGAGGGCAAATGTTGATATTATATTACATTTGTGGGTGTGAACTTGAACTTAGACATGTAAAAGATTTTGCAATCATTTCCTAAATTGGCAGTTTAACTTTGTAGGAGGAGATGCAACGAGTAAAAAATGTAGTCCTGCAGGAGTAGCCACAAAGTTAACAACAAGTACTTCACATATTCTACGGTTATAATCTGGATTCATAAAGCTTTTTTATACAATAGAAACTGCAAGAAATGTTCAGATATCTTTACAAACGCACGCTCGTAGATCTTCTGGATACAGATATTGACACACACGTGACATGTTTACCAGCCACGATAGCATAGTTGGTTTATTGTTTATTGTTTATTGTTTTCATTTTGTGAGACAGATCTGTCTGTCTGTTGGTGTGTTATCATAAGATAATGTGGTTCTGGAGACACGTACTGTAGCAGGAACTACCACCAAAGCAAATACTGTGTCAGGTTTTTGTAAGCGTGATAGTGTCACAGCTCTGCAAGATGCTGCAACAAACTTTACAGGCGTGTAGTTGAGATCTAAATAAAGGCAGAATTCGAAGATGATTTAAAGGTGTTTTAAATACTCACTGAGTGCTAATGGGTCAGAACATCAGCATGTTGACGGACATCGTGGCTGATTTGATCCCATCGCAGTGGTCTCTAGTTTTAATTTCTGTTTCTGTTGGAGCTGAGCCTTTTCAAGGGTTCGGTGCTAGTATACGTCAAGTTGAGGTCAGCTGTCAAAACGTTAAGATTAATCTTTTCAGAAATAACAAGGCCAAAATGTCTGCCAGCAATAACAGAGAGATCTCCTAATGTTTTGAGATTTATATCTGACAACATGTTTTGCTTGTTGTCTGAGAAAAGCTGGTCTGAGTCACATCCATGTCTCCCAGATTCTGATATATATCTGCCATCTGCAGTGTTTCCTGCATCATGACACACAATGTGAATCATTATAGTTTCGCATCTTTGTTATTCTGGCTCCTCTTACATCTATCTTAACCTGCATATAATCAGTATAATAATAATTATTATTATTATAATAATAAATGCAACAGGTTTCTGATCACAACAGACTATTAGCATTTTGTTTGGCTCCGTGTTCTGATGAAGTTTAACTTCAACTCACAATTACTGACCTTGTTAACTCCATTATATGGCAGCACTTGTCCTTCATCTTTGTAATTACATGGTGTGTTTGTTGCTGTGTTATTAACACAATTCCAACATGCTTCCTCTTTCTGAACAGACTCTGCAATGACAACAATGACAATCTGTTTGTTGGAGATGTGTGTGAGCTCGCCACCACAAAGAGGAAAAAGGACTTCTACAACAATAACACCAAATCCCAGTGTGAGTTTCAACAGCACATGAACACTGTTTTGGCCTCAGTGAAGAGTGTGTGGTATGAAAATTACAGGCCGTGTGAACAAAAGTACAAACGTCACTGAGACACAGTGAGACGGCAGGGAAACTTTTAGGCTTTTGTGCAAAGTTGTGTGGCAATTGGGGCTTTTAAAATTGTTTTGAGTGCTCACCATCTCACATTATCACAGAGCATGTGCAATCCATCATTGGAGTAATGTAAATAAGCACATTTCCTTATCTGCTGTATTTATGTATCATTTTAGGGTATTTAGCTTAATTTATTTGAATACTTCCATGTGTTTGACAGCAATAGAATTGATACTAGATGCTATGCAGGTTCAAATTTTGCTTAGAAAATATACAATCTGTAACATATGACACGTTGTTATACATTAAATTACCCCAAAACACACAGGTGACAAATTAAAGGAAAAGCTAACAAAGTTTTCTTTGTATGGTTTTGGGCCACCGCATACTGTCAGAACAGCTTCATTGCACCTTGGCACTGATTCTCTCTGGAACTCTACTGGATAGAGTGAACACCATTCATCACAAAGACATTACCTCCTTTAGTGTTCTGATAACAGTGGTGGGGAGCGCTGTCTAACAATTTCAGTCCAGAATCTCCCTGAGGTGTTCAATTTAGTTGAAATCTGGTGACTGTGAAGGCCGTAGCATATGATTAATATAATTTTCTAACCATTCAGTGACCCCTGTCACCCTGTGGATGGAGATATTGTTGCTCTTTAAAGGGACAAGTGAGCTTAAACCATGTTGAGTACTGTCCACCACCAGATCTCCTTACTCTAAGGGTTAAGGTTCCTAGTTTTTCCTTTAATTTGCTCCTCATCTGTAGTTTGAATTAGCTCCCCTTCAGGCAGCTTAAGCAATTACACCCTTGGTACACATTAGTGGACCAATAATGTCAGTACAGTAATATATAATAACACGTCACTGACAGGAGCTAATCTGTTGCATGCTGAGCACCTATACATTACTTTAAGGGTACACTGTACAGTTTCTGACCTCTCAATTATGCGTATTTTCTATTTATACTCTTTCTTCAGTAACAGATTGTAATACTTTTTCAATGACTGTACACCATTCTATTAAATAATCTTTCATCACAACAGCCCTGCAACCTTTACATGTAGGAATGTTATGATGTTGGTGGAAACTGTGGCAGAACTGTTTCTAGTCAAGTATATAGTTTAAGCCTCTTCTACCTCCATATACAAATTGGAAATGTTAGGAACAGTTTAACATGCAATGCAGCCCAGTGCAAAAGTATCACAAACTAAAGACTTTAAAAAAATAAATCAAACCTTCTAGTACACAGCTCCAACAAACCTGAACTTTACAAATGTGTGTTGTTTTTCCTTTGTCAGTTGTTTTCAGGGATAAATGGATCTACGTGCAGAAAGGGAGCACAAAAGAAGTGAGTAGTAAAGCTATATTTGCTGTTGTAATTTGTAATTTTACTCTTTATTAAATACTGTTTCTGTTTTCACGTATACCTAAAGCGGCATGGATACTGCACGCTCGGTGAAGCTCTGAACCGTCTAGACTTCTCCAGTGCCATTCAGGACTTGAGAAGATTCAACTATGTTGCAAAAGTGAGTCCAGATGATCACACATGATTTTTTAAGAAACCTTCTGTTGTACTACTTGTCCAAATGACTCCATCTCTCATTTTTTTGTCACCCACAGCTTTTTCAACTAATAGCCAGATCTCAGCTGACTTCCTTGAGTGGTGCTGCCCAGAAAAACTATTTCAACATACTGGAAAAGATTGTACGAAAGGGTAAGCAGACCTGGCACAGAGACTGATGACTTGTGCAGTGGCAGTGTGCAGGCAGCTATTTTCTAAGCATTACTTCTGGTTTCAGAGTCTGCCTGTACTCCAATTTAGGTTCTTCTTGTGTTAGATAAATCAAATTCATATGTTACAGACTTTCTTTTGTACATGTTAAGGCTCTGAGCGACGAGATGATGTCGTCTCAGTTTTAGTCACAGCAATGATTTTCCACAGAATGTCTAACCACAAAACCAGTAGGACCAGTGTGCTCCATCATTACAGGGTGGTGTTGTGAAATGCCGCCCTTAAAAGTCTTCTTTTCGTTCTCTGAGGATGCCTATACTGTAGATCTGACAAACACATATTGGTTCTCTTCAGCAACAAATTCCTGATTTTTCTTAAAAATTACCATTGTTGTTTTCCATTTTTCATTTTCCTATACATAGTCATAGAGCTTATACACAGAGCACATGAAATGTCATGGTGAGCATGTTTTGAGGACTACTTTTGCATTATCCGACAATAACTTTTGCGTTACATTACAGTAGCGTTTTCACTAATCCATGGAGAAAGGCTGAGTTGTATTATGATATACTCTCATGGATTATAATAAGTACAATTATGGCTGTGATACATTTGTTTTTAATTTGTGTAATACTATACATACAGTGGTAATGGGTGTGGCACTGGCTACTGAAGCTACTGTATTCCTAAACTCCTGTATATGATGAAAGCACATCTGTCATATAAGCACCACAGCTTCAAATGGTAGCAGCTGGTCTTATTCATAGCTCCATAGATTAAACCACAGCAGCAGCCTAAGTCTGAACAATAACCAAATATTCAACCACATATTTACCATCACAGCCAGGCAGAGCAGCTGTGCTCACAACCAGCAGCAGGATACAGTGGGAGATCAGGTTTTTAAAATGAATAATTACCACTAAGTGTATAACATCATCTTTCCTGTCTGTAGTATCTACAGTCATTCCCTTAACTGGCAGTAAATTATAAATCTATTGGACCAACACACAAAGTGCTCATATGGATCAGAAGAGTTGTAAACCATATTGTGACGCAAAGCCAAAGTAGTCTTCAAAAAATTCTTGCTGTGAGCTTTTCTGTTTTCCCACCCCCTTCTGTTTTTGTAAGGAAATTTGTAAAATAATAAGAAATAAATGTTCATAGTTTCAGGGGCTCCGTAGTTATTGGGCATTTTAGGTGGTTTATGGGAGAAGCTTGAGTCTAGTGGCAGCTCGGAAAATAGGATTTTTCTGTTCCATCAAGTTATACATTTAATTTCTTTATATTTTTGCTTTGTAATAGCTGCTAACATTTTTGTTTCTTATTTTCTGTCTCTATTTCTTTCTTTGTTTTTGAAATTTGGACTCCAGTCCTAGAGGATCACTACAATCCTCGCCTTGTCAAGGAGCTTCTACAGGACCTGAGCTCCACACTGCACAGTCTGACCATCCACGTTGGCAGATGTGTCCTCGTGGGCAACGTCAACATCTGGTTGTGTCGTCTGGAGACCATTGTTAAATGGCAGCAGGAGCTCAACAACATGCAGATCCCCAAGGTAGAGAGCAGATTGTACAGATATGCATCGGTATGCTTATAATCCATCCAAAAACTTGCGTCAGACCTCAATACGCCTCCAAGTCAAATCTGAGTCGCCAGTATGTCAACATTGCATTTTCAAAGGGAAGCAGGCTGAACAGCTTCTGTGGCTACAAGTACCGTAGGTCTGACCTCTGCGCTCCCGAGACAGTACAGCTGCTCACTTTACAGGCCGCTTCCATTCTCAAGCCAAATTTAATGAATGAGGAACATGAAATATGGAAGGAGAAGTACTGATAAATAATCTGCAGCTGCTTACTTGTTGCTCAACAGTGCATGAATTGTTGCACATCAGCCTCAGTGGAAAGAATGATGCAAGAATATTTCATGTTTTGCATTACGTTCATCATCCTGCACAGTCTAGCTCTAATTCTGGGTTGTCTTTTTTTATTGTTTCCTCAGCAAATGTGCACTGGTATGTCATTCAGTGACTTGCCGCTGTACATGCAGAACAAGATCCTCTTGAAGTTATCTGACGCCTGCGACATCATCAACCTGGGGCAGGCCACGCCGACGTTGCAGATCCTCAGTGAGAACAGGACGCTGTGGAAGAAACTCTGCCACTTTCACTTCTCAGACAAACCGGTGAGAGAGCACAGCTACATCTGTGATTTAAATACAGAGTTACAATTTGCAATAGTAGTTTGTGGTTTAACATCCAATGTGATGGAAGCCCCAGATGAAGTAGATCCCCTTTTGACCACTAGAGGGCAGAGTGGCCTCACTTTGCTCACAGCTCACAATGATTTTTCTCATCCTCTCTCAGACACACACACAAGCGCACGCACACACACACTCTCTCACTCACACCTCTCAGATATCACACACACTCTAGATTGGTGTTAATGAGAAATTGCCCTTGATGATATCTAATTACACTTTGTTCCACTTTTAATTAAATCCATGTCCCCAGTGTTTTTAAATGGTTGTTAAATGTGTTTCTTTCCATTTTTTCGTGTGTGTCTGTGTCCACCACGCATTTGCAGTATTGTAATAATTTGGTCGTAACCAAGAGTGACAACGTGGACTGGAAGCTGATGTACTATAACCTGCAGAAACACTACCCAATGAGGGAGCAGTACGGCGACACGTTGCACTTCTGCAAACACTGTAGCATCCTGTTCTGGAAGGTAAACACAACAATGCAACACACCTGCAACCACATTTACCTACATCACGTACAAAACACCACACGATTAACCGGTACTATTCATCAGACTGCACGTATAAGTTGTGCATTACAAGGGCGGACAGCGGTATAAGAAGGTAACAGTGAGGTCAGTGCAAGTTTAACTGGTTGATTTACTTTTATTACCTGCCAGCGCTGTATATAGTCCTGAAAAACTGCAGCATACTGTAGCATAGTGTGTACAGGCAATTAAATGTTTTCTCATGGAGGTTTCTCATGGATCTGATATTTCTTAACTTGTACTTATATTTAAGAGTTGTCTATCAAACTCTTACCAGAACACTATTTATCTGCCTTGGCAAGGACTTCAAAATCTTGTATTGTTTTTGTACACTCCTCTATTACAGTGATAACAGTCTTTGGAAGCCAGTGAGGTGTTAAATTGTAGATAAATTCACATCTTTATATGTTGAATATTTGGCTTTTTTGGAGCAAAAGGAAAACCCCTTGGTGTTGCTCTTCTCCTAAATTCGACTGAAGCATTAAAAACTTGTGCTGGATCAAGGAAATCGTGCATATAAGTGTACATTAGCCTTGCTGGTCATGCTAATCGTTGTGATCAACCAGTACAATGGATTTTGTGAGCTCACGTGCTCATACATGTATACAAAGCAGTCAAAGGTTAAACAGATGACTTGCTTGCTGTCGGTGACTCCTGAGATCTGATCTTTAACCACGTGTTAGGCAATGTTCATGTTTTTGACGGTTAGTAACTTCTTCAAAGCATTAGTATTTACAGAAGCTAACATTGCTTTGAGTGAAAACCTTCCATGCAGTATTAGTTCCCGCTCTTTGTTCCCTTATTTACATCCCACAAACTTGTTACGCTCCTCGGCTGGGTCCCTATATTGTTTAACCTCTGCCTTCTCTGCACCCCTCTCCCTGCTTGTCTCCTGTCCTTCCTGCCTTCTCCTCCTGGTTCCCCTTCTCCCTGATTCCTTAAGGATCGCCATCTGGCTTTGTTATTCAAGGTACTTTCTGTCCCATCGTGCCTCTCTGTTTCGTCATCTGCCAGCTAGTCTCATTCACTGAGGGTCTGATTGATGACATATCTATTTTCACGTGTGGAGCTTTGTCTTGTACCGTATTTCCGTGTCACTTGGTGTCATCATTTTTTGCCAGAGGTGTTTAGTAAACAGTGACATACTTTCCACTGACTTCTTATCCTCTAACTTAACCAAGATCAGATGTAAATTCTTCTGAATGTTGAGTTGTCAGCTGTCTCTTTGTCTAACACAAATATTTACACAAACATTTCTCTCTGTATGCTAATGTCCAGGATTGTCTTGCAGCAGTTGTAAAGTAAATCTATCACTTGTGTGTAAAGTCCTACATACAGTGCTTAACAAATTTATTAGACCACCACCCAATGTAAGGTTTATGCCACAGCTGCCCTAAATTAACAGCATTGGTAATTAACAAAATAATTTTTTATGTTTCTGTAATGGTTAATACACCAGTATGT
>OMNN01101826.1:10429-20443 GCA_900302755.1 Chromis chromis
CACACCATTGGGTCACCGTAAAGCGACGACGCTTGTATCGATTACATAGCGGTTAAACAAACGCAATAAGTTGATGATAATATCTATGTTTATCTTTATAAAGATTGCCCCTGGGGACAAATAAAGTTTTTTTTAATTGAATTGAACTTTATAAAGATACAGATCAGGTGGAGGTCGCCTGCTGTCTGCGTACATCTGCAATCGCTACTGGTGGGACACAATTGTACCGGATTTCAACGCAACAGCTTGTGCAAAACTTCCGTGTCCCGGGAGTCATTCCAACACATCTGTGGTCGGACCAGGGACATCCTGGAAAAAAAGGACACAAATGACCTCCTGTGTGTCCCTTTCCACCGGTGATCGTTGGTCATGATAACCCCGCCCCCAGCCCCTGATAACCCTGCCCCCAGCCCGACATACTCGGTGCTTAGCTCTGGCCCTGCAAAGAGTTGATGCTTGCTAAGCACCAGTTTTTAGCACCTGGAGTCGGTGCTCAGGTGGTGGAAACACAAAGAACTGCTGCTAAGTCAGGCTCTAGCTCCTAACTAGCACTGGAACCAGCTCGGTGGAAAAGGGGTAAAAGAGGTTCTATTTAAAAAGAAGCTCCTATGCTGTAATTTTAAAGCCTTGCACACCTTTCAGTTGTCCTGGCCGATAAGAGCACAGCTCAGGTAGAGGACGGTTAGTCCAACAAGGGTGGGAAAACCCAGTAAACTGAGGTGCAGACGTGATATAACGAGCTAATAATCAAACAGCAGCAGATGAGGAGATAAACTTTACTTTGATCTTCTTGTTGTACATGTGGCGTTTCATTTTCCCGCTGCATTAAGTCAACGGAAATGTGTCTGCCGCCAGAACAAGAGGGAGAAGAGATGATTCTGACTTTCTTCCAGACTGAAGTTTAGTAAACACAACACAAGCAATTATAGAGCGTCCTCAGTGGACCTTTCAAAGTTTTTTTTTTCAAGCAAGAAGGGATGCAGAAGTATTTTTACTAAGAGCAGCTAAAGAAAAGAAAAAAAAACTGGAAAAAAAGAACAGAAGTGAAATCCTTTTATCTTTCAGGAAGAAAACAACATGATTTAAAGAGAGGACACAAATCACGCGTGCCATCTGTGTTTGCAATCAACCTCCAAAACCTTTTTCTAAAATATAATCTATCGATGTGACCTGCATCAGGGAAACAGGTGAAGTCATGGAGGTCAACGGATTTAGAGATTTATTACATGCATGACACACACATACACACACAAGAACAGTCTAAAGACGTCACCTTAAGGTATATTTTGACATTCATTTCAATAAAACATGCATTGTAGAGATAGAAAGCATACTTACTATTTTGCGTACATGACTTAAAGCGCTTCCCTCTTTGCCTTTGCAGTTCTCAACCTGGTAAGGCGGTGAGATTACGACGTCGTCCATCACAATAATGTTCTTCTCCTGCCATTTACAGTCTTTGATGCTGTAAAGAAAAGGAAACATCTTTACTGCAGCTAGAAAAACGACTTATTCACGTAGCAAGTATTTATTTATCAGACTGGTTTTCAATACATTTACGAGGGAGATAATTCAGTGGACTTGTTGGGTCTCTCTCTACGTCTAGTTCACTGAGATGACTTGTGTTTTGAACTGGTGGCATCTAAATAGAACTGAATTGATTCATTTAAGCAGGAAAACAATTAGGATGTTTGTCATGCGGGGTGGAACTGCCTGAAAGTGAAACTACATCTAACAGTAAATTAATGATTTGGAGTCATTCATTTTTCCACAGTTTAAAGACGTTGAAATATCTCATAAAACCGAGCAGCAACAAAAGTTATGATGGTAGTCATTCAATCGTGGTGTGACCTTTTACTGAGGTTACATTTGATTTCTCCAACAATTTCATTTAGCAGATGCTTTTATCCAAAGCGATGTACATAGGTAGGTAGGCGGGGCAGCATTAAGGACCTTGCCTAAGGGTCCTCACTGGATACCTGCACCCTGACTGGGATTTGAACCACCAATCTCCCATGCCAAGGTCTGGGGTGTTAGTCACTGAGCTATGCAGCTGGTACATTTGCTCCTCAAAGTAGGAAACCACCCATACAGGTGTCCAGTAACTGATACAGCGCTGAAACCGGATGAGATCAGATATCCGAGACTAAAATCTGATACTATCAAATGCGTCACAAAACGGAGCATGTAAATTTGACGCAAAGATCATTAATTTCCTACAGACAGCCACAGAGGACATGAGGGGAAAATATTGGAATGTTTGGTTGTTTCCAAGATTAAAAAAAGATCAAGTTTTTCCAGCTACCGCAAAAAAAAAGTTTGACCGTTTCCATCAAGATCGTGTAACAACAGTTTTCTTACAAGATATTCTGTGATCTGGAGTCAGAAAGTAGTCAAAGAAAACATAAAGAGAATTCATCAGAGTTGATAAAACAAACAAGAAAAGCTTATAGACTTGTTTCCACCGCCACACATACATGTCGAAGAAAAGATGTGGAAAGTAGGAGTTTATCTCTAGGAATGGAGGAGAGGTGAGGCACTTTTATCAAACCAACTTTTAAACTTATTGTCGTCACAGTTTCATGTGTAGGAAATGTCCTGCATTGTTTTTCCGTGACAATATATTTTACTTTCTGTTTGCTTCAAAATGTATAATTTTTATAGGCATCTCCACATAGTATTTGTCTCTAACAGGACACTTCATCAAACAAAGTGTAACATTTTTAACAAAAAGTGCTCAGAGCTGTTGTAAAAAAAGGTGGAGTAATCTGAACTAAAGATGCTTGGTGTACTGCTTTTCCTCTGGTACCCCTTTTCCACCAAGAAGAACCAGGTGCTAGTTCGGTGCTTAGTTGGTTCAAATCTCGTTCCTCCTAAGAACCTGTTTGCTTTTCTACTGGCAAGGAGCCAAGTTGGAGCCACGCCATTGGGTCACCGTAAAGCGACGACGCTTACATTGACTACATAGCAGTTAAACAGACGCAATAAGTTGATGATAATATGTTTATCTTTATAAAGATAGAGATCTTACTATGTTAAGCGCTATGAGATGACATATGTTGTAAATATGCGCTATATAAATAAAACTGAATTGAATAGATCAGGCGGATGTCGCCTGTTGCCTGGGTACATCTGTGATCGCTACTGCTGGGACACAATTGTACCGGATTTCAGCGCAACAGTTTGTGCAAAACTTCCGTGTGTCCCGGGAGTCATTCAAATACATCTGCAATCGGACCAGGGACGTCCTGGAGAAAACGGACACATATTACCTCTTGTGTGTCCCTTTCTACCATTGATCACTGGTCATGATAACCCAGCCCCCAGCCCCTGAAGTACTCAGTGCTTAGCTCTGGCCCTGCAAAGAGTTGGCGCTAGCTTAGCACCAGTTTTTAGCACCTGGAGCCGGTGCTTAGGCGGTGGAAATGCAAAGAACTGGTGCTAAGTCAGGCACTGGCTCCAAACTAGCATTGGAACCAGCACGGTGGAAAAGGGGTATGGGTGTCCACATACACCCTCTCCTCATTGTAAACAACTGAAGTAATAGGCTGCCTGCTATGTGGAAACCAAGCCTAAATCAGCAGCATGTTTCTGCTGAACTTTCAGTTTTGTTTTTACAGATTTCTTTTGTTTGGACTTCCTGATTTTGACACAGGATGACACTGGTAGGAGAGTTAAAAGTCTTCATGAATCCATTCTGCTCTTAGCACCCAAAACAACACCCAGGACTTGCGTCAGCCTGAGTCCAGATTCTATCTGAATGAGTAGGGCCCTGCTTCACTGCAGAGAGAATTACTATCTGCTTTAACTCTGCTGTGTGGCATCATTTATGTAAGAGTAAAATGTGCTTTTTTGAAGCAGGTGGCGAGAATTAAATAAGTTGAGGGAAACTTGACGTGTATCATCCATAGAAACAACATTTTTTCAACCCATGCTTAAGAGGAAATGTCGCAAATATAGCTGCAATTTGTGAGTGACAATCATTTGTGAAAGGGATGCTGGCACCGTTACCAATGTGCAAGCAAGTATTGGCACAAACGAGGTCCAGATTAACCACATTCTAGCTCCTACTTCAGTCTCTATCTGAATGTTCTCTGGTTTCTTACAGACTGCATCAATAGGATCAGGTAGGAGGTCCATAGGTTGCTTTAGATTGGAACAGGAAGACCTTTGAGGTGAAGTGAGTCAATAATTGATTGGAATAAAGTACTTCAGGTGGACGTCGACCCTGTTGACCTGATGAGCAGCAGAAGGGAGTTCTTACGTTTTGTGAATAGTCTGGAATAGCTGTTGGCCCTCCACAGAAACCCCAGCACTGATTGCATAGGCTTGGGACAGCTTGTCCTCCTTTTCTGTCCGTGCTCGATTGGCAAGCTGTGAAGGTTTAGAACAGAACAAAAAAGCATTCTTAACATCAAATATGTGCTTTGAAACCGACACGGCTACTTAGTTTCTACTGTAGTGGGAGAAATTCAGGAGACTTTAGTGCTCAGAATGTTGGCTCCACAGACAATACTCTATAAAATGGACTCTTAAATAACATGCATAGTTATCAGAACAGTGACTTAACTATATGAATGTACATCTCACACGTTCACTTATTTGCATTAACACTTATTCTCCCACATTATCAGTGAGGGCAGAGTTTATCTCAGCATTAAAACACATCACCAGTTACTCACAAGGCTAATATTAAAAAAACATCGCCAAACATTAACATTTATGCTGCTGTGTCCCAGTTCAGTGGATGGATCCTCAGCTATATTTCTAGACCACGTTTCACCACAGATCACTCTCTTCAGAATTAAGCTTCATTGCTAAAATTGAAAATCCATCACGGCCTTCAGTCCACGAAAACCCATTGATTAGGGCCAGTTATGTATTTCTAGGAGCGTTGAGGTGGTTCTCGACTTCTTGTAAAGTCAGAAAACATCACATCTACTAGGTTTTTAAATTCATGGTTGGCAGCACACATAGAAATATTTGATACTGATTTTTAAATGATCTAAATGCAGAGGCGTAGGTTTCAGGAGGGTTGCAGAGGATACATCCTTCTTTATATTTAAAACTAGTGCACTAAAGATAAGGAAAGAGAAAAGAACTTGACATCCAGTCTTACAGCCTTGTACATTTCTTGCTGCTTTGAAGACTTGTTACCAGTGTCACTCTCTGATTATGTTGGTATTTGCCAGGAATGTTTTGCAGATTGAGCCATGATTTTTGTTGTGTTTTTTGTTGTTGTTTTTTTTCTTTTCTGTTCTGTTTTTTGGTTTGTCTTTTTCACTTTTGGGGTTTTGGGCTGTCACTGTACAAATATTCTGCATAGAATTTGTGCTCACTACTACGTTTTACTTTATACTGATGTGTAACGCACGAAGGAAATCTATACATTGTTAATTCTCTTGTTTGAAAATTCAATAAAAAGATCATTGATTAAAACTAGTGCACTGGTCCCGCTCAAAATGAAAAGCGGATCAATCCTGGCCTACAATCTTGTGCAGGTTAAGCTTTTGTGAGCCACTTCTTTTAGAGGATCCAGGCCTTAAACTGAGTCACAGCCCAGACTAATTTAAAAGCTTTCAGTTCAATCAAACATTCAGCTCCTCCGTAATCGTACATCCAGACACAAACCCACACATGTAAAGAAAACAAACGGGACTTACCTTGCTCACATTCAGTGATGCTAGTGGGGGTGGAGTCTCAGTGCGGTCATTTATTATGTCCACATCAGAAACATAGGCTAAGTTGATCAGGATGACGTCGTTGAGGTTTGGCTTACCACTGGAGGAAGCACATTCTGGGGGAGGCACTCAAGTCAAGGCATTTACAGAACAAAAATGATTATTGTCACCAGACAGCTGAAGGACTTGAACGCTGCACAGAGACGCTTACAGAGAGCAGTGGCTGCCCAGCACTGACAGTGAAAGGTAGTGCCAGTTACAGCATGTGACCACCAAAGGCAGTGCTGCCACCTGTAGTATCCACAGATGAATGAATGGAGGCCTGTTAAAATCATATGGATATATACAGCCACGGAGCAAGAGTTCACTTTCTGCGATTGTGAATAATTTTCTCCGCTGAGTATATCACTAAATCAGTTGTGGCAGTTTTACTATCCTGGCCTCTATCTACAATTAAGTGTGACTTATTTTATGAAGAGCCCCATTAATAAATTAAACACAGCCACAGGTTCTGGATCATAAAGCACAGTGGTAACAGGTGAAATCCTACGTCATTTTTGAGATGCATAAATTGCAAAATTCACTTACATACAGATACAAACATGAAGAAAATATTGCAACCGTAGTTTTTAGAAACACAGATGGTCCACGTCCCCAAACATCCCACTTTCCCCGTTAGTACGATTCTGATGAGCAGGTTTTCTATATACATCAGCTGCTAAACCGCTCTGGTTTTTTTTGAGACACTAATGCAAAAACATAGAAGACACAAGTGAGTTATGACAACAATAGGATCCTCGTAGGTTCAATCGTAGCATCTGGACTTGGTTGAGTTAGCTTGAAGACGTTCCACCTCTCATCCAAGAGGCTTCATCAGTTCTAAACTGACTGGTTGGGAGTTTCAGATTTTATACTCTTCAGGAGCCATTAACACTATTGAAGCTCCAGTCTGCTGGGTGTGTGTGAGTCTTCGAGCTAACTCAACCAAGTCCAGATGCTACGATTGAAACTACGAGGATAACCATGACCTGGATGACTGAGAATCTTCACAGACAATAATAGGAGGCGGGAAATTTTACCTAAATGTTAAAAATTAATTTAACAAACTTTCAATATCCAGTTTAACATGAAAAGAGGAAGACCAGCCTGATTTTAGTTTCACTCTGAGCTCTGTGCCACACATCATGCTGCAACTTGCTGCTTATTGGAAATAGAAACTTGCTCAGTTCTAATTTTCCATGACTAATATACAAGAGAAGTCCGTCTGATTGAACGTAATTCACTCCAAAGTAAGGGCTCTTGGACATACAGTTTTTGTTTGACATGCAGACTTCTCGTGTAAAAAGGAGGATTTTGTCTCAGACAAGAAAAGCAACATCCGATGCATGTGAATAGTTCGGCTACAGAAAGCATGACATGTACCAAGAACAGGTTCTTCATGGGCAGTATCTTGCAAACAACACAACTAACTTGTTTGACCATTTAAAATCAGCACCACAAAGCTCTGCATGACAAATGCAAGCCAGATCTGAATGCCATCCACAGCAACTGAGGCCTTTGCTAGTGTTGTACCATATGAGAAAGGCTCCAAACTGCTATTTATTCTATTTCTTTTTTATTACCAATGAATATGTACTCCTCTAGAAAATCACTATCATTCTAGAATAATTAATTCATTCCAAAAAGAGTAATTCTGTAAGAAATCCTCTATTATCTATTTAGCAATGTCAGTTTTTCCCAATATCGTGCAGCTCTAATATAAAATAAAGCTTTTCTAGTGTGCAGCATAATTATTGTGACACGACTACAGTCTCATTTTAGTGTCAAGTAACTTAAATACAACACTAGACAAACTGAACTGTCAAAAGGGTTAATACAACCCCAAAGGCCTGCACATCCATCTGTCAAAAAATCCTCACTGTATTAACTTCATTCATTTGATTTCTACACTTTGACCACGTTAAACTCGATCTCATCACGATCTCAAGTCCTGAGATGATCCCAAAACCTAAAATCCTACAATATACATCCACACACGCTCCCTATGAATGGGTGTAGGCATGTTCAGCAGCAAGCTAACGTCGGCTGTAATTAACACAAGATGCTACTGCCCTAGCCGAATCGCGTTGAAACGAAACCAGCACATGTGGCACAATCCATCCAGTAATTCCAGTGTCACCAGATTCACATGGGACAGGGGAGAAAGCCCAGCTGATAAGCCCGAGAATGCTAATACCGTTAATTGAGCGAGCTAGCAGCGCCAGCAGTGTGGGGTTGACCGAAACTTAGCATGCTAGCGAGGGAGCTAACAGCAAGTTGAACGTAGCGTGGACGGGCACTCGGTGTCCATTCATCCCCGGCTTTTAAAAAAATAATCGTTAGCACCCCCGAGTAACGGCGCCGCAAACTACGGGAGGTAAATATGCGCGCAAGAGCCCTGGCGGGATGCGCTGCATGTCAGTTAGCTTGCTAACTAGCAACGGTTTGTGCCTGTTGAGAGCACACAGCCATGATGCCCTTACTAGGATCCGTTGCCAGATAGTGATCCATGTTGAGGTCTGGCAATACAATGAGTGGATTCAAAACACATGCACTTCCCAGCAGATAACGTGAAGCCGCTAAATGACCGGGCAACACCAACAGCTTCCTTAACAGATGGGCGATGGATGGGCAGCTAGCGCGCAAATTAAAAACATTTTAAACGGACAAAGATATGTAACTCAGCTACCACCAATTACGCCTGCGCGGATCACTATTTGACATATTTTCGGTTACCCTACGGGCCCTTGCAGCCAGGCAGGCCAGCGAGCCATCCGCGGCCCGAAACCGACAAAGGATACTCAGAGTTAACATCTTGGACTGGTAGTCAAACGCGACCACTTCTCCTTGCAGACGTTGGCCCAAGCAGGTGAGGCAAGAGACATGGCTCCCGACGCTGAAATACTCCCCCGGTCCAGGAGCCGCCATCTTCTCCGCCAGGAAACCGGAGCGCCTGCCTTACGTAAAGCGACGCGATGTCGTAGGGAGACGGAACCTGGGCGTGTCGAAGGACGTCGCGTTTGTGGCCGTTTAGTCCGATACGATGAATTATTCTCACATTTAAATCAGTTTAACCCCTTTTTATGTCGCTATTCTTCCCTCAAAATGCGTTAACTGCAATTTAACCGCGCGTCTAATTTTACTCGTCGATTTTTAAAGGTGTGGCTTTGTCTCCCATTCAACCGCCGTACAATCACACAGCGCCCCCCGCTGGAGAGATACAGGAACTGCATGTTTCTCTGCAGCTCTTCCTGATGTACTCAACATCCAGGGTTTCATTTTGATTTTCATCCCCACATCCTCGTACATGTATTTGGAGAAAACGTAGGGATGGAGGCGGTTTATACTCAAGGCATCTGGATGGCCGAGAGCCTCCAGGAGAGGACGAGGAGCCAGGAGAAGTTCTGGCTCGTTGTGACTCACATTGGAGACCCCAAAGCAGCCTTTCTGCTCGTCTTTCCTTTCACATATTTCATCAACAAACGAGCCGGAGTGGCGGTGCTTTGGGTCGCAGCCATATCGGAGTGGTTGAACCTGGTGTTTAAATGGTAAGGCTGAAAGTAGCAGGAAGGTTTTTAATGTGCAACCTAGCATTTACAGTGTTAGCATGCTGCTAAGTCAACTTTATCTATTAAAACCAACCAATGTTAGGTATAGAAGTAATGCCATGAATGTTTTTCAGCTTCTAGTTATTATTAACAACAATGAAACTGGACATAGTTTTGTGTTTTATCCCGTTGACGTTGTAACTTCCGGGAATAGCAGTGCAGCCCAACCCGCTATTCTGTCCGAGGTGAAACCGACATCACCGGAACCTTTCTGCTACAGTTCAATAAAGCAGATATTAGCATTTTCCCAGGATACAAGGGCTGAACAGCGATTCGAAATATTATTAAAATTGCACTATGGCTTGGTGTAATATCAAAATCACAGGTGGTGTCATTTTTAAAATAATTTAAAATGTAAATTTCCCAACAGGCTTCCGGTGACATTGCCTCTCTCCACTCACCTCCCCCTATAACACCAACGTGCGTACTTAAGCTGTTAGGATATGATTAATATTATTATCTTTTTTGCACATTTCAAGTCGTTTACACCACTTACAAATCTTGCTCATTCCCGGGGAAATAATTTGCACAATCCTGCAAAAACTGCACAGCTGTCCCACTTAAATATCATTATAAAGATGTTTATTGCTTTGATTTTGTAAAACGTACCGTTTATTTGATTTGTAACACTTGCTTTTTTTTTTACATTGCTTACCCTTCTTTAGTTTTTGTTTGCTGTTATGCAC
>OMNN01101833.1:0-17088 GCA_900302755.1 Chromis chromis
TGTTAGGTTCTTTTATTGACTGCCCAAGAATGAGTCGGAGAATCCTTCAGGTCTCAGATGAACAATTTATTTAGGTCACAGGTAAAGTAAATGCAGCGCTGGGCTCGGAGTGACAGAGCTCTCGCAGGATCTCAGTCAAAGGAGCCCAGAATTCCGGATGTAATTCACATTTATCTTCTTGGGTTGGAGCAACCCCGGACAGAGGATGGACTTAAACGCAACCGAGTATCATTGGCCAGTTACCTTTGACGTGAACAAATGTAATATAAAACATGAGTGACTGTTGTCCTTGAGTGAGGCGTGTAACTATTGCTACAGACAGATGGAAGAGAAATTCGTGAAAACGTCAGGTTCCCGCTTATCAAGCTGAGTGTAGCATTGTTCTGATTAAAATGTAACAACCAGTAAGTCATGAGCTCAGTGAGAAATACACATCTTAGTTCAGCAAGTGCACCTTTAAAATATCTTTAAAGTGAACAGAGCAAAAGCCAATCATAACAGTTTTATTGACTGCTATTCCTACCTAGACTAAAATTTAAACCATAACGAAACTCATTGAAGGCAGATGCCTGGAGTTGTGTTGGGATTTTCGGACAAATGTCTTTTGATCGCGTGTGTAAAGTGAAAATATCCTGCTGAGCCAGTCATTATAAGTAAGCCAGTCACAAATTACACAACCAAAACAATACTGAAACTTCTTTATTCTAAATCTGATAGGATTCACTTTAATTAAATGAAGCTGAAAGGCTGTTTTGCTTCATCCAGGCAAACCTGAGTAACAGTCACCCTGATTCAGGTTTCTTTCATCCTGCATTTCTAGAATAAGAACAGATATAGCAGCCCAAGCTTTAATGTTAAACATGTTGACAGCATGAAGATGCATTTCAAGACGATAATGAGAATTAATGAGGAAGGTCGTGCAAGCTCTGATTGTTTCAAAAGACCAGAGACAATGCTGCAGATTTGTATGAGCACTTCCCTCATTAACCTTATTTGTTGTCAGATAGACTCTCCTGACCCTGAACAGAACTCGTCTCCTCTGGGAGAAGAACTTCTGTTGTTATAGCTGTTGATTAATGATGGAAGACAAGAGGAAGAAAGGACCTCAAAATGAACCTCAAAGAGGTCTATCTGTGTTTACACAGGTGACCCGCCTTACGTTTCTCTCATCACAAATCCGTTTCCTCTCGTTCCTCATGCGTTATTTGTCTCTGCAGCTGATAGCAGAGGACTGGCCGTTTGGAGTGTACGTCTGTAAGTTGATGCCGTTCATCCAGAAGGCCTCCGTGGGAATCACTGTCCTCAGCCTGTGTGCGCTCAGCGTTGACCGGTGAGGACACTAATACGCCACATACACACAAAGACGATAAATGTTACTCTTGAAAGCAGCTAATGCATGTCTGTACCCCGTTTGTGTAGCTACCACGCAGTGACGTCATGGAGCAGGGTGAAGGGGATGGGGATCCCTCTGTGGAAAGCAGTGGAGGTGACGCTGATCTGGCTGGTTGCTGTGGTGCTGGCAGTCCCTGAGGCGCTGGCGTTCGACATGCTGGAGATGCCATACAGAGGCAACAAGCTGCGCATCTGCCTGCTGCATCCAGAACAGACCACCGACTTCATGAAGGTAAGACCTGTATCCATTAGAGGTGGTGGAAAGAGTGTGTCCAGTCTTTCATATCACAGTGAAAGACTGAAAGAATGCCAGGGAATGGAGTAAAAACTGCGCATACTGTGATGGCCAAGAACTACATCATTTTGACTTCCAGAGAGGCGTGCTTATAGAGATCAGTAGGTATCATTTGGTTATCTAATTTGTGCTTTCAAATTAACCCAAGCAATTCCTGGGTGGTTTTTGTTTTTGCTTCTGTCACATTTTTACTCACTATAGGCTCATTTTTCACTACAATATAAAGTCCTGGACCTCTATGGAAACGGCACAACTGTGGCTAGAAGTAGAGAGACTTCAAAAATGCCTACTGTGCAGTATATAATGTCATAAATCCTTAAAGAAAAAAAAATGAAAAAACTTGAATTTTTTTGGTTATTTATTTTACAAAAAATATACAAACCTGGAATCAACATGTACAAGATTTTTCCAACTGCCCACAGGCGTTATTATTACTAAAACAAATGGTGATATTTTAGTATGTACATTTTTATTTTGTTTCCATTCTTCCTGAAATTCTCACAGCTGAGTCAGATGTGGCTTCTTAGTTTCCCCAAAGAGCGTAGAATTTACTAAATCTGTTTAGTGCAACAAGTTTACTTTTAGTTAATTTTGACATAATTTTCGAAAAAAAAAATTTTAAGCTTCCTTTATTTGGATCATTTTCCAGACTGAACTAGACATCACACATGAGTACTGTTCAGTCACAGCCTAGTATACCCTTGTAACACACAAAGGTAACTGGACCAGCCCTCCGTCTCAGGAGTCAGGTCTCAACTGCCTATAGTACTATTGCCTAATAGTGGACATGAGTACTACAAGGAGAATCGAAATGT
This sequence comes from Chromis chromis, assembly GCA_900302755.1. Lineage (NCBI taxonomy): Eukaryota > Metazoa > Chordata > Actinopteri > Pomacentridae > Chromis > Chromis chromis. Next base: position 2,503 of record OMNN01101833.1, read on the forward strand.
TGAAAATCCAACGACTTTTTACAGTTTCTGGATAAGTGGTGTGATTTTTCCAATATTTTAAAAGAATAAAAAATATAAAAATGAACAGGATATTGGAGTAGATGGTCTGCACTTATATAGCGCCTTTCTACCTTAGTGTTACTCAAAGCGCTTTACAATGCTTCTCATTCACCCGTTCACACACACATTCTCACACCAATAGCGACACAGCTTCCATGCAAGGTGCCTGCCTGCCATCAGGAGCAACTTAGGGTTCAGTGTCTTGTCCAAGGACACTTGCAGAGAGGCCGGGGATCGAACTGCCAACCTTTCAATCAGTTTCAATCAGTATTAATGTTAATATTTTAACACCTTACACAATCAAACTTAATGCATGCAAGTTAAAAAAAAACAAAAACAAGAATAAAATATGTGAGTAAAGTTTATGTGATAAACCCAAAACAGCTGGAAACTTTTATCTTCCTTTGAAATATGATCAGAACAAGCTCAGCTGGGCCGTGTGCTGTTATTTATCACTTCAAAATATTTAATGGGGATGTTGTCCTAAAAACACATGGTGAAAATTATCCTGCGGGGTGTTTCATATCTATCTGTATCAGGCTGAGTGCAATGAGAAAGAATGAGAATGAGAAACTTGGATTTTGATCAGTGTGCACTTGATGCTACTTTCATGTACAAAGGTCAACAGAATGGTTCAGTTTAAAGGAAGAGCGTCCGGACAGCAGTAATACAATTCAATCAGGATCTCTTTTTTTCTCTGCCAACAAGTAATTAGTGATATCAACAATTGCAGGATGATACACTGCAGGGAAAATATGTGAATGTTTCTCATAATGTTCATGGTACATTCAGAAAGCTACAGGTGGAGGAATTATAAAGACATTTCCAATATATGGCTTTATTCAAGTCAGACTAGAGGAACTGAGGGACACAGTGGAAACAAAGCATGAATCTGCTGTGTCTTTTTTGTCACATCATTCACACTGAGGCAGTGGTGTGTCAAACTTCTGCAGAACTTCTTCGTTCAATTCAATTCAGTGTTATTTATATAGCGCATATTTACAACATATGTCATCTCATAGCGCTTCGTTCCCGCGCATGAGCCAACCCTGTTTATAGCATTGCTTAGCTTCCGTGCCAGAAGTCCTCTCTGCTTCTTCAAACTGGTGGGGCTGAAGACTGAAGATCTATTCTGTGTAATACACTGACTATGCCCGAGTACCTCATGCGACCCCACTTCAAAGAAACCGAATGTTCCCTTTAATCAGGGAAATGTCTTCAGTTCAGCCAAAAAGAAATTTTCCTAAATGCCAGATAAGTCAGGGAGAGAGAGAAGTTGTTCCAAAACACAGCAACATCCAAACCACATTTACGGCGTTTGCACCAATTTTCATGCTCGATTTTCGCATTAAATGGCAGATAAGTACAAGAGAGACAAGTTGTTCCAAATCACAGAAAGTCTAAACCAAATTTAAGGTATTTGTACTGATTCTGGTCTAAAATCTCGGAAAATGTACTTAAAATGCATGTAGCACTTTTTTATATTTGTCCTTTTCCTCATTGGGTCTTTTTCTTCTCAAGCGTTACCAAGAAGTCAAAGACTGGTGGCTGTTTGGCTTCTATTTCTGCTTCCCACTGGCCTGCACAGGAATCTTCTACACGCTCATGTCCTGTGAGATGCTCAGTCGCAAAAAGGGCATGCGGATCGCTCTCAACGACCACATGAAACAGGTATACACGCGAAAGCTGGCTAATTCAGAAGCACTCGGACTTGGAGGGCGCTCAGTAGAGTCAATATTGTTCTTTGTGTGTGTCTGGTGTAGCGGAGGGAAGTAGCGAAGACAGTGTTCTGCCTGGTGTTGATTTTTGCTTTCTGCTGGCTGCCCCTTCATCTCAGTCGTATTCTGAAGAAAACAATCTATGACCAAAATGACCCCAACCGCTGCGAACTGCTCAGGTAGGCACACAGATAACCAGCACCGTAACAGTGAAAACATGAGAATCCATTGTTCTCCAGTGTCTGACTTCCTTTTCCATTTCGTCTTCACATGCCCTTTTCTCCGCCAGCTTCCTCTTAGTGATGGATTACATCGGAATCAACATGGCCTCCTTAAACTCCTGCATTAACCCGATTGCCCTCTACTTTGTCAGCCAGAAGTTTAAAAACTGTTTCCAGGTGAGAGAGGACACACTTCCACTAAAAATATGGCACTATTGGAAAATGCACTCCACAAAATATCTCCTAATGCTAAGTGTGCGTTTGTGTGTTTTGCAGTCTTGCCTGTGCTGCTGGTGCTACAGATCGTCTCCTCTGGATGAACGGGGCTCAGGACGGCGCTGGAAGGGTTCCTGCCACGGGAACGGACTGGATCGCTCTAGCTCCCGCTCTAGCTCCAGTCAGAAATACACAAGCTCTTCATAAACACCCACACCAATTACACGCCTGTTCAACCAAACCAACATTCCCACCATCAGTTCCAGTCATGGAGAAACTGCTGCGTCACTGCCAACATATCAGATCTAAGTCAGGAGGGGGATAATGGAGCGAGGTAGAGGTCACTTCTACAGGACTCACTGCAGCCTGAAAGGCTCAGAGATCAACCCAAACTAGTGAATGAAATACCAGGACTGTGCCTCGTTGGGCTCTAACACTTAAAGCTATAATGAAACCACATAAATGTGTTCATACTCTGACACTGAGGCTTGTGTAGAGGACTTAAAGGCTCTCAGTAGACCAAATACATTTATACAGAATGTTTATTCAAGCTACTTGTAAATGTATGTACAGTATTATTTACATGTAGAGTGCAGACTTATGGTTATATCTCGACTTAGTGCTTCATGTATGGATAAGCATTGATAATTACTACCTGTTGAAGCTTTAATACCTCACGGTGGAAAGCTAGAGGGAAACTGTGACCCTGAGTGATTTTTGCAAACACAAGACTAGTTGATTATCTGACAATCAACTGCATGTTGTCACTGCTCAAAGCCCACCGGTGACATCATACCACAGTAGAATGGGCCCCACTGTTTGCCTTCCAGTCATGTGGAGAGTCAAGCAATGGGAATTTTTTTTTATCTGGAAACCATCACCGCTTTAAGTCATGTGGAGGGCAGCTGTTGACTAAAAACGCTAACAAACACCAGACGCATCCCATCATGCCACATTATTGTTGTTGCAGTACTCTTGTTTTATGTTTTCACTGGTCTCTGTTCACACTGTGTATGATGTCTTAACTCGTCTCTTACAATGTAGCTTCTATTTTTCTAAGAAAATATCACAAAACATATGAAGAGCTTGTTCCAGCATAGAACATTTCACCTCCACCAGGGTGTGGTTGTGTTACAAAGATGTTCCTATGGCTGGAAATTCCTCTGGAAATTACTTATAAAGAGCTGCTTAAGGAAGACATGTTTTTAGTTGACCCATTTAAATGCTTTAGGAATGAAAATGTTTTGAGGGTTTTTAGTTGAGATTAAATTACTTTACCTGCATACGGATCATAGAAATTATATACACCAATCAAGCATAACATTATGACCACCTGCCTAATCTTGTGCTGGTCCCCCTTATGTGGTCAAAAATGCTCCTGTCAGGGTGTCCTATGGGGTCTGGCACCAGGACATTGGCAGTGGATCCTTTGGGTACTCTGGCTTGTGCAGTGGGGCCTCTGTCAATCCAACTTGATCCACTGCATTCTGATGATGCTTGATCAGAATGGGGTCTAAGAAGTTTGGAGGTCAAATCAACATCTTGGGCCATTGTCATGTTCCTCAAGATGTTCCTGATTGGTTGATGTTTTTACCATTTGGTGGGGTGCATTTTCCTGTGGGGGTAGGCCAGTGACATTTGGGATTGCCATTTGCATGAGGGAGTGTGTTTGTTCTGGGACAATGTTTATTTGGGTGTCTAAGTCTCATCAACACAGATGCCAAAATCCAAGGTTTTCCAGCAGAACACCACATAGTACCAATATGATCAATGGTATTCACTTCACCTGTCAGTGGTCATAATGTTGTTGGCTGATCGGTGTATATGTACACCCAGAGGCGTGACAAATTAAAGGAAAAAACAGAGAACAAACAACGCAGATTCATCTACATAGGTGATCTGCATGGTATAATGAAGCACCTAACAGCTAGTTAGGGTGTTCTGCATGTAAAAGATGCTGAGCAGGCCCAGTTGATTCTGATTTTGTACCAAGATGGGAAGGGGAAAAGAGCTAAGTGACAATGTTGGGGCACAGATGGCAGGAGCTTCGGTCACAATGCCATACCACACTGGTATGATGTGGGGGGCATTTTGATGGAAGGGTCACTGCAGATCATTACAAAGAGTGAATGGGCACGTGGGGTCACTGAATGGTTTGATCACTTAAAAATAATGGGAATCATGGCCTTCACAGTCACCAGATCTCAACCCAACTGAACATCAGAAGGAGATTTTTGACCGATGTGTGCTCTCCACCACCATAATCAAATAGACGGATTAGGGAGTACATTTCGGAAGAATGCTGTTCACCCCTCCAGCAGAGTTCCAAAGACTTGGAGAATCAATACTAAGGAGCACTGAAGCTGTTCTGGTTGCACATGGCGACCCTAGACACATTATGCTGGTTTTTCCTTTAATTTGTCATGTATGTTTTTTTATTAAATATAGTGAAATTCAAGATATCTAACAAAATTAACATGTTTAACTGACATCATTTGTGAAGGAGATTTGCAGGCAAAGAGTCTTGTAAGAAATGAAATATATGAGGTGCAGCTAAAGAAGAGAAAGGTCTTCCTTTATTTATGTTACGATAATGTCAGAGTTATGGTGTCTGTAGTCAGAGAGAGCTGCAAATGCTCAGTAGTTACATACTAATGCCAAAACATCAAGACATTTGTACTCATTGTACTGTAACGTGGGAAAGGAAGAGCCTATACTCGTGATACAAGCTCAGGATGAATCATTTTCATCTGCTGCTTTTTTATTATTATTTAGCTCTCAGTACATTGCAAGTTTTTTCACCATTTACAAGAGCAACCTAATAAAACGTGTTTGTGCTGAGAGACCAGACAATGTGTTCATTCACACTGAAGAAGAAAAAACAAAGCAGATTTGTGTTTATTATACGAATGCTTGGATACAGAGTTTCCATCGTGTAATGAGCTTGCAAAAGCGCTCATATCAGCTGATTGTACAGAATGTGACTCGTTAAACATCTTCACCCTGGTTCGAGCTGCATCCGAAAGCGACGGCATGCTGGAAGCTCGGAGCAGCTTTGTGAGTGTCTTTATAGAGGGACCACCAAGTTAAAACCTGTAGCAGTCATTTTGAAGTTTGAAGATATATGTGAATATTGTCCCTTTAAATTACATTTATACTGTACTTATTTGTTCAGAGAAAGCAGTAATAAATATTATTTTATAGCATCTGTCTCGTTTGAGTTATTTACTGAGTGCAGCGGATCGATTCGGGGTCATTCCTGGTCACTGATGATACAGTTTCACAGTTTATGACGTGATGTTACATAATAGCACATACATACACGAAGGAGAGTGTCTCAAAAGGATATTCAATGTAAGCATCAGCCACCTTAGTGTAAGAAAACTAAATAAAAACTAATTCCTAGACTCACCATCTGGTATGAAAGACTGGTGCACGCTTGACAGTGGTGAATAAAAACACCCTCTTTGTTATTAACAGTCTGTCAAAGGTTAAGTACTTCGTCATGGACTTCATGGATTTTAGTTTTTTTCCAGCAGAGGTTACATTTGGTTCGCATCTGATATGAGAGATCATCAAAACAAGCATGTCAAATGTCATATTTTGCTCAGTGTGAAATCATTGCTTCAGACAACTGGACATAAGCTCCCTGGGAACAATTCCAGGAAGCAGGTTTTGCAGTGATATACTGCTGATTTAATCTCAAAAAAGATCTTCCACTTCAGTTCACGCTACAGACTTCAAGGGGTTCACTCGGTGAAGCTGTTTCTTGGAAATGGCCACAAGTTCCACAAGGCAGGGAGCCGTTTTTATTTGTGGTTGCTTTATTTTCTTATTTCGCCACAAACTAATTCATAAAGGTTTGCGTCTGTGTTCCAGAGAAATCCATGTAGCAATACTGGTGAAAAGAATTTTGTTGGCTTTTACTTGACATCTTAAAAACCGCACCGAACTGGCTTTAGTCAGTGAACTACATAATTGTATCTTGAGGTCAAGGGGATGATCTGGTGCATTAACACAAAGCCCACGTGGGACTTTATTTGCTGATTTTTCCTTAAACAAGATTCAGTAGTGGTTTGTGAAGCAAACTTGTAACCGGTGGCTCGCTGGTTCAACGCCTCCATACTGGTAAGAGGTTCAGGTGGGAAAGTGAGAGCGACCGCTTCTCCCAGTCACCACCACTGTGGGCCCTTGAGCAAGGCCCTTAACCCCTGACTGCTCCCCAGGCGCTGCACTGCGGCAGCCCACTGCTCCTAGTATGTATAGTTAAGGTTAACTTTGAATAGGATGGGTCAATGCAGAGAAGGAATTTCCCCAAGGGGATCAATAAAGGTCAGATTATTATTATTATCAGCTTTAGATTCTGATTGAACAACCTGTTTGTCAGTTTTCGATGCTTTTAGATGTTTTAACAGATAAAATGCAGCAAATTTTATGGAATTGGAAAATGTCCAGTATCACAGTCTCAACCATAGGGTCGTAGGTCTTTTATATTATGTATACAGACTTCTCGAGATGGCAGCTTTCTTGTGAAGTTCTCCAATTAATTCATGCGCCTTGCCTGCCTTAGTTAAATGGTGTGATGATAACTTCTTTGACCTAAATGTATCAAAAACTAAGGAATTAGCCACTGATTTCAGTGAAAAACCCAAACCTATTATTATAAAAAGTATATGGAAGTTTTCTCATTTTTTTCCTTTTCAACATTGAATCGTGGTCAATTTGATTTGGCTTTTTTTTTTTTTTTTTTGAAGAAGAAGAATTTACAAAAACAGATTCTTTCATGTCAAAGTGAAAATAGATTTTTACAAAGTAATGTGGCGTCATTAAAATAATAAAATGTAAAATATGTTATTGCATAAGAATGAATCCCCTTTGTGACTCACCTAATTCAGCAAAGGTGCAGCTGAATGGAGACTATCTGAGTGCATTGAATGTGTCTCCAGTGATTGTATTATAATAAATAAAAAAAACTGTATCTGGAAGGTCCAGTCACTGGTGAATCAGTACTCCTGGATATAACTACACCATGAGAATAAAAGAAGAGTCCAAGCAACTCTGTGAAAATGTTATTAAAAAGCAGCAGAGCATCAGGGGATGGATAAAAGAAAATTTCCTAGTAACTGGATATCCTTTAGAGTACACTTAAATTCTTCATTGAGAAATGGAAGAAATATGCTAGGTGTAAATCTGCCCTACAGCAGGCCGTCCTCAAAAACTGTGCAAGAAAAAGACTAGTGAGGGAGGTCACCAAGACACTTATGGCTTTATGGTAAAATGGCAAAGAGAAAGCCACTATAAAATAAAGTACATATTAATCTTGACTAGTGTTCACCAGAATATATGTGAGAGACTCTGAAGTCAACTGGAAAAAGGGTCTTCGGTCTGATGAGAACAAAACTGAGCTTTTTGGCCGTCACATTTGGCAGACACCAAACCACAAACACACCATCCCTACTGTGAAGCATGGTGGTGGCAGCATCATGATGTGAGGATGCTTCTCAGCAGAGGCCCTGGAAGGCTTGTAAAGGTAGAGAGTAAAACTGAATGCAGTATGGAGAAATCCTGGAAGACAGCCTGATCCATTCTGCAACAAAGTGCGACTTGGGAGAAGATTAGTTTTTAAGCAAAACAATGACCTGAAGCAAACAGCCAAAGATACACAGAAATTTATTGATTAATGGTTCTGAAGTGACCAAGTGGGAGCCCAGACTTCCATCCGAATGAAAATTTGTGGTTAGACTTGAAAATGACTGTTCTCTCAAGATTCCTGTGCAACCTGACAGAACTTGAGTAGTTCTGCAAAGAAGATGGGGATCAAATTGAAGCATCCAGATGTGTAAGTCTGATTAAAACCTGTCCACACAGGCTTAATACTGTAAATGCAGCCAAAGGTTCATCTACTACATACTGGCATGAAGGGGGTGAATACTTACTCAATCACTTTTTTTTAATTTTTTTTATTTTTAAGTAATTGACATTGCTTTCTGTTTTCATTTTAACAGGATTTTTTGTTATTGCAAAATCTTGTCAAAAAACACAAATTATAATAACCATGACCATGTTGAAAAGCAATGGCAGGGGAAAACATGCAAGGGGGCTTTTATGGGGACTGGAAAAGATGTAACAAATCAAATACTTCTGTAAAAAGGCTTAACTGGTACATGACTCATTACTTTTCTTATTAAATGAATTAATGCATCTTTACCGTGTACAGTATCAAGGAACTGTCACTATATGTGATTAGTCCATGTTTGATAGATCATCAGTTATTTTATGAATGATGTATGTGATCAAGTTAACTATTTCACTTACATAATGATTTATTTATGTACATGTAGTTGTGGAAATGTTTGCATCAGATGACCAGTTTGATGATTCTTAAAGCAAGTAATATTATGCTTTAAGAAAGCAAACACATGGTCTGCAATGGTTTTATGTGACTGAACTATGAAGTAGGCTCACTGTGAATTAACATCCTTAAAGCAGTGATATATTAAGCGTGCACTAATCCCATATAGACATTTGATCATTTGTTAATAGCGAGAAACATGAATTCATGATGCATCTTATGTTATATGGTGCATTAAATCATTATATGTTATACATTAGTTGAGCATTATTTCATACCATTACCATTTATGATGAGGATGTTTATACTGTCAGCACATCTAGAAACAATGTTTGACTCATCGTAAATTTGCTATAAACATAGAATCTTTTGTCAAGACTAAACAACAAAGAATTCGCTTTACGAGGGTAGTTAAGCTCTTTTGGAGTCTGTGATGCTATGTGATGTCATTTTTATCAATCACTCATTGAAAGTCTCTCCAGCGTGGTATGAGCTGGAGTTTTATTCCATATTTGCTGGTTGACTTGTGTGCGAAGGACACAAAAAGCTTCAATGGTATTGTGAAAATTTGCTCTGAGATCATTTGAGTTCAGCTAAGAGGCTTGAGCTCCCTTTCGGAGAAACAGGCAGAACGGAAAGCAAAAGGAATAATCAGCCAGTCTGACTTTGTTCTCTCCCAGAAATGTCCTCAGGCCAGCGTTAAAATGCATCCATCAGAAAAACAAATCGCTACCCCAAATCCTGCATTCCTCCTGTCACCACGGCTTTTAAAAGCTGACAGTAGTCATTTTACATGGCCAGTATATTCTTTTGAACTCTGGTATTTATTCAATTACATCAGTTATTGATTATATGAACTGTAACAAATGTTTTTTTAAATGTTTTCGCTGCTGCTTATTGCTCTCTTGCACTGACTCCTGTGTGTTGATCTACTGCCTCTGACATATAACTACCTTAAATGTAAGTTTAAAAATGTAATGCGTATAGACTGAGTAAGCTGCAAATGAACTGCACTTCTAGGAACCATTAAATCTGTCTCAATCTGAGTCTAATAAACCTCAGTGTAGGAGAGGCAAAGATCCAGAATCAGTCACTCAGGTGGTAGAGCGGTTTGTCCACTGATCGTAAGGTTGGTGTTTCGCTCCCCAGGCCCCTCCAAATGCTGAAGTGTCCCTTGGCAAGAAACTGAACTCCAAAATGCCTCAGATGTACGTCGCTTTGTATCAAATGAAATTGTAGAATTAAATTTGCAAACAAATCTATAACGGAGTAACGGAGTATGTTCAAGGGCTGTTAAATGGATATTTGTAAAATAAGGATGAAAAAAATAAAGGCTCACTGATTTTCATGGAGTTTAGAGGACTTTACATCGGCACTGCTGAAATGAACACAAATGAATGCAAAATGTTTTAAATAAAACGTGGTATGAGCTGGAGCTTTGTCCCGCATAAACTAAATCCTGAGCTTAATGACAGCAACAACACCACATCAAGCACGGTGCAACGCTTCAAATTACTGTTTGCTAAGGAATCATACTGACAACAGTGGCTCAGTGCCCCACCGCTGCTGTAAATAAACAATTCTGTGAACAAACAATAGTTTAAGCCATTGTGTTCGAGCTTGATGTGGTTTTGGAGCTTTGACGAGTTTTGAGAATTTCCCTTCTGTGCACAGCTGGGGTATTAAACACTGTGATGCCTCATTGGGAGAGTTAAAATGCAATTATTCTAAAATTAAAATTAGCTTTTAGAGCCCTGGCCTCATCAGGGGTGAAAGAAGTATTTAGATCTCTTACTTGAGTTAAAGCACCAGTACACCAGTGTAAAAATACTCAATTACAGGCAAAAGTCCTGCAAGAAACCTCCTATTTAAGGAAAATACACAGGTATAAATTGCAAATTGTAGCTGAAGTATTCAAAAAGTAAAATAAATAAAAGTACTGGTTTGGTTCCCCTGACATTACTGTTGTAGCTGCTGAAAGTTTGAACTACTTTATACCCAGTTTTATGCACCAGAACAGCAGATACATCTGAGAACTCTTCACATGATTACTGAGAGAGGAAAGAACAAAAAACAAAGTTCTGATCCACAAATCTGTTTTCAGTTTTTGGACTTTTTCCCCTAATCTTTCATTTTTGGTGAGATATTGGGTAATTTCTTAAAAATGAAACCATATGTCTGGAGGGAAAAATCACTATTTAGTGGGGCTGTTAACAACTTATTGACATCGGAAATGCGACCCAGACTGCGGACTGCTGTTTGTGAAACATCAGAGGCCAAAAATGTTGCAATCCGCTGCTTTAGTCTTCAACAATTTGCTGTATCTTTCGAAGCTTTTATATTGTCTGTAGTGTAAAAGATTCATCTTAAAAGTAACTGAAGCTGTCAGCTGTGATACTTCCCTCTGAAATGTAGTGGAGTGGAAGTATAAAGTAGCATAAATGGGAAATACTCCAACAAGACAGACCCCCTCAACCCTCATCCCCTCCCAAACAATGTCGCATGACTAGATAGTAGACAGTCAACCTATGGTGGCCAATCTTAGCAGATGTCAGCAAACTTTAGATAGATTTCCTGAGTAACTGACATTATGACTCCTCTCTTCTTGTGCTACTGTAACACTTGGCACTGACCATCATCCACTAATTGTAATTTGTACTCACTGTGACTGCTGTTCAGCTAAAGTCATGTGAGGTCAATTTATTTAAGTGTCCAAAAATGTTCTGCAAGATTTCACTCTCTCTAGCATTAGGAGGATGAGGTGCACTTATGAACTGACTCTTCTGGAAAAATTCTAATATTGTGAAAAAAACAAATTTTGGTTGCCTTTTTTAAACTAATGAACTAAAAACAAAATGTAGCACCTTAATTTATGAACCTCGTGGGTGCTGGTAGGCACATTTCATTCCTTCCAGCGAAGCCAGATTAGGCAGTGGCTTACTATTTAAAACTGCTAGATACAATAATGCGCATCACCAGGTCAGAGCTGCCAGCCCTCCAGGATATCTACAGCCAGCGCTGCAGCAGGAAGGCAAAGAGGATCCTCTCTGACCCCAGCCACCCCAGCCACAGACTATTCATGCTCCTGCCGTCTGGCAGGCGGTTCAGGAGCATCCGAACTAGAAGCAGCAGGTTCAAAGACAGTCTTTATCCACAAGCCATCAGACTGCTGAACAGCTGATCTGCCACACATATATATTCTATCCTTAATTGCATTGTGAAGTTGAGCAGGCACTAAGTACCATGAATTTCATCACTGGTGATGATGTACATTGTTACAGAGTGCATGACAATAAAGAATCTTGAAATCTTGGTACCATAAATATTGGGACATGTTTTGTTGTGATTGTCTATGTTGACTGATTTTGAGTATATGAAGAGAAATAAATCCTATTTATAGTCTCACTCCTTCCATTTTGCTTGTAAACAGGTGAACTCACCTGCTGCATTTTTATAGTGCTCAACCCTGATTGGTGTGTCTACAATTAAGCAGTCATGTGTTTGTACCCCTGATGGTTGTGTTTAATCAACTGGCTTGTGGATGTGGTGATTTGTCAGTCAGTGCTTTGGAACTGCAAAGAAGTAACATCATAATATACTTCTGTGTCTGATATATACAAGTGTGTTTAGTGCTTTGCAAATCAGTGTGTTATCGTTTTGCAAAAAGTGTGAGGCTGGCATTGAGTTTATAGTGATGCAGATCTGGTCCAGTGTTTTGCTCCTTGAGTGTAAGGTGTTGATAATTGTGTAATTCTTTTGTTTTTAGTGATGATGCAATCGTAAAAGCTGTAAAGCTTGTCTGCTGCTTCCTTATGGCTCTCACCCTCTCATTATCCTATAGAGACTGTGTCTGTCCCCCGACCACCCAGATCCTATCAGTCTAACATTAACAATAGAAGGTCTGTTCAAAACAACCTTATCCATATTCATACAAATTTATCAGAACCAAAAAACGGGATTACTAAATATTAGATCTCTGATAACAGATCATCACATTGACTTATTATGTCTGACTGAAACCTGGAGATGAACAATATGTCAGTCTGAATGAATCAACCCCCCGAGTCATACTAATGTTCATAGACCTAGAAGTTCAGGCAGAGGAGGAGGAGTGGCAGCAATCTTCCACTCTTTTTCACACAATTAACACAATTGATCTTTACACTCAAGAAGCAAAACACCTTTTTGTAAAACATTACACAGTGATTTGCAAACCTCTACACACATTTTCACCCCTTGGACACAGATAAGGATTGTGAGGTTACTTCCTTCTCATTACAAAGCCCCGGCTTGCCAATGACCACACTAATGAACAAACTGGATAATCACATCCACCAGGTGTGGAAGTACAAATGTGCTAAACTGAAAATACAGCACTCAGGTAGGAGCTATAAAAGGCAGCAGGTTAGTTCACCATGGAAGGAGTTAGAAGAAGAAGAGTGAGAATGAGCGGGGGAGCTGAAAGAGGAGAGGAAGAGGTAGAGGAAGAGGTAGAGAGGGACCTGAAGAAGTGATAGAACCTGAACAAAGAAGACGAGTGTAATGTTCTTGCATCTTGGTGACTGCAGAAATAATGAGAGTTTGTTCTTTGAACTCGTAACTATAATAACGGAGTATCAGCGGCATCTCATAACTGGCACACATCACTAGTCAAGTAGTAGTTCCTGTTGCACGTACTTCCTGTGTAGCAACGTGACTTCAAAATAAAATACATTACGTTCTGGCGAACATCACAACGAGGACCAAAGTTAACTCAAGAAATCCATGCAACACTTAATGACCACGTTACCAACCATGGACTGACACTGCATCAGTGTTGTGCAGTGCTTGGTAAGTTTACAGTATTTGTGTACTTTCTCTGTGTACTTCAACATAATCATGAAGAATGTTGTGGGTTTGTCAATATCTTTTTGTCATCTAAATTATCCCTTACATAAAAATGTCTGGCAAAGAAGTCTAGCACGTGCGATTTCCTAAAATAGGGTTTTTACAAATGTGTTTTGTATTGATCACAGTAGTGTGTAACTGACTGCAATAGTGTCTGATCATTTGACCACTGTGTTGGTGAGATGAAAACAAAACAGCATTATTATAAATATGTGTATGTTCTTAAAATATGTGTATATGTTATGACTAAAATGTGTCATTTTGCAGACAATCTAGGAGTGTGGTGTTTGGATAATTTTGTGAATATTTTGAAAAAAGGAGCCTTGTTTTCAACATTGCGTGGAAACAATAGAAAAGACTATCATTTTTGTTTTGTTTTTTTATTTTATTTTTATTACTTTGAATCATTTATTGTTAGTACTAGTAGTAGTAGTAGTTGTAGTAGTAGTAGTAGTAGTAGTGGTGGTGGTGGTGGTGGTGATAGTATTATATTAAGCAGGCATTACATTTTGTAGCTAAAGCACATTCAGCTAACAGCTACAATTCAAATTAAACTACAACATTCAGTTAGACTATCAATGAGTATGTGAAGCAGGTAAAAAATAAAATAACTTTAATTCAATCATTTTAATTTGAAGGCGGAAGTTTAAAAAAAAAAAACACCCGGCGGAAGTGACGCCGAACCGCCGCTAACGTTAGCTCATTCAAACCGCTACTAGCGTTAGCTTCACTGATGTGTGGAAGTTTTTACAGACGGTTGTTTCAGTTCAGAATCTGACAGAGTTGATCAACGAGCGACTAACTGCTGCTGCTGAAGACATTGAGAGTTTAAAGAAGCATCGTCCAGTAGAGGAAGAGATCGCTGGAGATCAGCTGGACACCAGCAGGAACGTTCCACACAACAGGTATGTAGAGCTGTGATGGTCTGGATCAGCTGATAGCAGGAAACTGAGGAGCTGCAGGAGAACTTTCCATCTGTCAGCAGACTCCACGGTCGTCTTTACATTTCAGGGTTTCTAATAATCATCAACATCAACTCCGTTACTTTGGAGGCTGAATACAGTAACTGTCCTGATGAACTGAGACAGTCACGTGTTCCTTCATCCATATCCAATATATTGTAACTGAATAC
>OMNN01101844.1:6202-19286 GCA_900302755.1 Chromis chromis
CCCACACCGTTCAGTGCCAGTGGAGCAAGTATTTTTTTTTTAATATCCTGCAGGTAAAAGCAAGGATGCAAGCAGTTGGTGTGTCTGGCTTTTGGCCCATCCCACAGCTGCATCCGTAAGTTTCGTTTGCCAAACCAGCTAGGATCTTAAAGGAATGGATAGGAGGGTCTGCAGTGCCACATTATGTAGTAACGCCGCATTATGTAATAATGTAATAAATTTTCACCTCATTATGTAATAACGCTGCATTTTGTAATAATCTGCCGCATTTTGTAATAAAATTCTTGAACGCAATATGTAATAAACTTTGCCGCATTTTGCAATAAGTTTTTACATAATGCATCAGTTATTACAAAATGCAGGTGCACTTCTTTTAAATGAAGAAAATGTAATAATTTGGTGCATTATGTAACAACTTATTACAAAATGCGGCAAAGTTTATTACATATTGCGTTCAAGAATTGTATAAGTTGTTACATAATGCACCAAATTATTACATTTTCTTCATTAAAAAAAGTGCAACACCCGCATTTTGTAATAACTGAAAAAATGCAGCAAAGTTAATTACATAATGCGTTCAAGAATTTTATTACAAATGCGGCAGATTATTACAAAATGCAGCGTCATTACATATTGAGGTGAAAATGTATTACATTATTACATAATGCGGCGTTATTACATAATGTGGCGCTACAGGGTCTTTTATAAATTATTGACAGGGAATGTGTTGCTTCAATGTTTAGCCTGACCCTTCCTCATGATAGCTGAGTTCTGTCTGGAAAGCAGCAGTGTATTTTGATTCATTTTACCCTCAAAAGCATTTCCAATCATCATGAAAGCTGCAGCATGCGGAGAGAACAAGTCATTTAATGTTTCTCATGATGGTCAAAGAGTAATACGGGCTTACTTGTGCAGCTGCGTTACTCTCTCCTGTTGTTTGACTGTTTTTTTTGTGTGTGTTTCTGTTGCTGCTTTTCCGCCACAGGAAGATTATATTCCCTGTTCCTAATCCTGCCTACGAGCTTTGATTTGTCGATTGGTTTCTCAAACCAGGCGAACACCAGCACAGACAGTACAAACTGGGGACGTGTGCGGCAGATACACAGGTCGCGAATGAGGCTAGTTTTTTGAGCAGCAGATTATGCAAAATGGCTGTAAATTACCCTCGCAGATGTAATTTTACATAACACTCGTGGATAGTGGGTCAGAAACAACCTTGAGTTTCAGAGAGAGGTTGTAAAGGAATAAAAGTGCACGTGTTCGCTCAGCTGAAATCTCAAAGATCACCGTTTGCAAAGTTTTCCCATTACAGTGCACACTAACTCCTGACCGCAGTCACGCTTTCGTTAATTCAGAGGACGACACTCACTTTAACCTTAAACCGAGCCTACAAACTAAAATTTAACAATTTACATGATGGGAATTTGCTTTATGTCCCCAAAAGAAAAACATTTAGGTCCTCCCTGCTGCTTAGAGTTATCAAAATGAGCTTATGCAACAATCCAGCAGTTTAGGTCGATACCAGAATTGGCTGGACACACACACACACACTTATAGACTCACACACACACACAAAAGAGCATCTGCCGAGGATCAATAGTCACTTGTCCCTCTCATTGTCTGCTCATCTCTCTCTGCTTCTGCATCCATTGCGGCGTCACACCTGGCAGAGTGACAGGGAGGGAGCTCAGGAGCCGAGCCACATAATTAAGCGCATTAAAATCACGCTCTTGATCAATTACAGCATTTGCATTTTTATGAAACGTCTTTTCAGCCTCCCGAGAGAAAGCTGCAACAGGTGACGCTGCATGCATGTAAATACAGACCAGACAGTAGAGGAGCATGTTGCTGATGTGTAGACAAATGGAAGATATGACAATGAACTATCAAACCACATTGAGCTGCTGAAGGGTTTGGGGGCTTATCAGGACTGTATCGCCCCTCCGTGATGTTCATTAACGCAGTTTTCTTCTCGTTGGGTGTCTGTGCTGCAGCTGCACGAGCCTTTGAAGCTAAATTAAAGCAACACAGTGCCTGAAGCGCCTTACCTGAAGGAAAACTAGCTGTTGCAATGCTACAGGTCACAGTATCACACAGGTCTCAGATTGTGTGCAACACCGGCAGGCTGAGCTCTTGTTCTTCTTAAGTTTAATACATTTACTAGATTTGTTGACTCTCATCCTGAACATAGAGCATTATGCAGCTGTTTCTTTGACTTACGGGAGTCTTACGGTCTTTTTTATTTGAAGTAGTGTCGGATAGAGAGGCAAAAAGAAACAAACCAAACAGAGAATGTGAGCGAAAGGTCGGTGGGGGATTCAGTGGCTCCTAAGCTTAATGAATCCAACTGCTCTCTGTATCCCCCTCCGTCACCTCCTGAACTGATCAAATGAAATCGTAGACTTAATTGACTGAAATGATTGTTAACATTTTAATGAGCCGCCAAGTGAAAACTTAAAAGGAAGCTGCGAAAATGGACAGCTCATTGACCTTTTGGCACGTCGTTTTTTTGTGCCAGTATTACGTCACTCCAATTTGAGCATCTCATTGCGTAATTCTTGTTGGGGTTTTCTCTGCCAATTACGCAGACACATCGTACAATAATGCTGCACTGTAATCACCAACTTCACTGCTTAGAGTTAGTCATAAGACGATATCACTAAAAGTAAGTCAGATGGACAGAAATTCATTAATTCTGACAAAAATTCTTGTGCCGGGTTTTGGGTGGAAAAAAATCCAACACACATAAGAAATAATGTGGTGCCAAATAAAATAGCACTAAGATATATGCAGCATACATTACTTAACCCTTTAAGACCTGCCACAGAACAAATAGCCGGAGCATATTTTAACATTTTTACATGCTGTAGTGCCCTTTTTAATCAAAATACAATCAGACATAACTATATACAGAAAGAACCAATTTGCAGAAAGACAACATGTACATCAGAGTAAACTATAGATATATATACACACTATATACATCAATGGTGCAATCAAAGTTCAAAGTCGAACGTTACACTTCAATAGCTTCAATAAATATGTTTTTATGTTTTGTCTTGATTTGCTGTCAGAAAATATTCAATCAGTAACATTAATTTCACTTGGATTTGGCCACAAATTAAAGTGATACCCTGCGTTATGGGACAGCATCAGACCTAAATGCATTTCAATACAATGTCATGTTTAAATATATGAAGGCTAAAGTTTAATATCTTTTTTTGTGAAGCTGTCAGAGATAAGCGGCTTCCCTGATCGATAATATAAAAACATTAAGCACGTTGAAGAGTTTTCTACCAGCATTATTGTCTTGCATTTTTAGATTCCTCATTGTTCTCCATTAAAACAACCTGTTGACTGAAGCAGCTTCACACCATCAGTTCATTTTGATGGAAGAAGAGTCAAAGAGTCAAATGACGCGCAGAGTTTGACAAGAAGTTGACAAAAAAATGTTGATAACAACCTTCATGATACCTGTAGTAATAATAATAATAATAGTAATCTAACCTTTATTGATCCCCTTGGGGAAATTCCTTCTCTGCATTGACCCATCCTATTCAAAGTTAACCTTAACTATACATACTAGGAGCAGTTTGCTGCCACGGTGCAGCACCCGGGGAGCAGTCAGGGGTTAAGGGCCTTGCTCAAGGGCCCACAGTGGTGGTGACTGGGACAAGCGGTCACTCTCACTTTCCCACCTCAACCTCTTGCCAGTCTCTCAAAACGGTAACCTACCGGTTACACGTTTGCTTCACAAACCACTAGGCCACCACTGCCCCCATAGTGTTCAAAACCTATTAGATGATTTGGAAAATGGAAAAAAGGGAAAACCGAGGTCCTGTAAACTTGATGTTTTGAAGATTAAAAGCTGCATCTTACAAAGGTTTGGATGGTTAACTGAAATCACACTAAAATATTTTCTCACTTGCCAAGCAGATGGTTTTGTGTTACTTTCACAAGCTTAGAAATGTCTGTCTCTGAGACTTCACTGTCCAGACCAATATTTATCAGGGACCATTTCTTCAGAAGAAAGTAGTTCCCCTGAAATATTATTCACAATGAAGTCTATGGATTATGCCGTCTAACAGGACTACTGATTCTGGACAAACAAGTGGCTTTTGAATTTTTATATCAGTGCGAACAGCGTGGCTCCAAGGATGACAATGACACGTTGGGTCCAGATTAAATCTCAACAGGTATTTAGAGGATTGTCATCACATTTTATGCAGATATTAATGAAAAGTGAAGATAAAAAGTACTGACAGACTACCATGACTGTCCCTCTAGTACAAACATGAGGTTCCCTTCAGGATTAAATGGATGAAATGTAATAACTTGGATGATCCTCTTAGTGTGCCTAATCGCAACTTCTCAGAGCTGCTGACATGTCTGTAAACTCTTGCTCACAGTCATTTTTAAAATGCTGTTACCCCCATAAACAAATTACATTGACCTCTCATGATTTGTGGTGGTGACAGAGTAAATACAACCCAAACTATCTGTGTGGCTGAACATCACTACAAGAAGATGTTTTATTGTGATGGACTAAACCAATCTATTAAAAATCATTTTGTGAAACATTCCAGAGCACATGACTCCTTTGTAGAGCGAGAATACATCCATAAAATGGCAATCGATGAAGTTTACTGAACTTGTTATGATGTGATTTTCAGTGGTGAGGAGATTCTGATCCGGATGAAGGGTGAGCATGTGACAACTAGGTACTTGGAGAGACATGGCTTCAACTACCCCATAGTGGTCACTGAGATGGAGGGCCTTGGCCTGAAACTACCACCGCCTACTTTCTCCGTCAAAGATGTGGAGCAGTATGTTGGTAAGAACACTTCATAATAAACAGGCTTGATTCTGCAGTGTAAAACAGTTGCTGTCAGCTGTATCAATTTCACAATAACACATTAGTGTTTATCCTTTGGGAAGGATGTCAGCCTTGTGATTGGAGTACACAGTGTCCTTAGTCTGCTTAAAAGCTAATGAAACAACCCAACACCAGCCAGCTAAGTGGCCATTGCTGAGCAGGCGCCATCTGTGTGTCAATATGAACAGGTTTCCAGGTTCATGGGGTTTTAACCCACTTATCAGGCATCATGCGATGGCTGAATGAGTTCTAAATGAGTGACGGCTAAGCTTTCACTGCCTTCTCTATGACCACTACGCTTCCTTACTGAAACAGCCTGCCACTTCCCAGCTCGTGTTACAAGCCCATTACCAAGCCCACCGGTGTTTTTATCATTAAGTTCAGATTACAGACTCCCTCTCTCACTTTATCTCTCTCTCCCATGCCCTATTGAGCATTAAGCCAAGGCACAGGTGTTGTGACCAGGGACTGAGTGTCGGGTTACATTTCTTACAGTTGGAAGACAATGGGACAACTGGAGTAAACGCTGATGTCTTCTCAGGCTCAGCAGGGTCTCTAAGCAGTTGTGAAGCCAACTTGGTGTGTGGTCAAAGATTGGTCCCAGTGTTGGAGTGTTAATGATTGGTCAGTGGAGCATGAGGGTCTAACAGTGCAGCTTTATATTAGCATAATATTTTAGTTTTCTGTCCGACCACCAAGGTGTATAGTGACATCTGTCATGCTGGTATCTGTGCATTCATGTGTTCTTATAAATATACAGCAATTTGAGGAGAAAAAATGCCATAGGTTGCATTGAATTGACATGAATTAGATGATCAATTGATTGATTGAGCTCAAAGAGGAAAGTACAGACTCAAACACATATAAAAAGCTTTGCATAGTCCTCTTGTCTTGCCCATTGTACACACAGCAAATCATGTACAAAGCATTTTCCCTGATAATTATGAAATAAGTAAATAACAAAGGGTTTTTAATGCATTTCCAGGTAAAATATAGGTCAAATTAAAACATTTAACTGACTTGTTGACACCTTTTGATGTCTAATAAACATGTGTTGGAATGTATGTTAATTAATAACAGAGAAACCAGTCATGCTTTAAT
The DNA here is from genome assembly GCA_900302755.1 of Chromis chromis. Taxonomy (NCBI): domain Eukaryota; kingdom Metazoa; phylum Chordata; class Actinopteri; family Pomacentridae; genus Chromis; species Chromis chromis. The sequence goes on from OMNN01101844.1 coordinate 12,180, forward strand.
ATGATACGTCTAAGTGTGAAAAGTTGATATAATGAACGCCCTTTGTGCCCTCTGCACTACATGTGTGAATTTGTGATTCATTCATAATTCTTTATGCAAACATTAGCAGAAGTTAAAATGTTGCTTCATTACCTGCATTACATGAGTGAGTTGTACCTTGAAATGTATTTTTGTGATCTCTCCCAGATGTTTGCTTTTTGCTAAAAATGATGAAATATTTGCTAAACCAACCTTTAAATCCAACATTTGCACAGTTAGCCTGCCGCTGACTTAACCTATGTCGAATAAATGCTTTGGCTGTTGAAATATTGGATGTAAACGTTGGTTTTGCCATGGACAGATAGCAGACCTCTGTGGGACTGTGAAGGTAACTTTTAAAGGAAATAGCGCTTGGACTTGTCCCTAAAGTTTATATATGGAAGGCTGTGTGACCAAATTATGGAGTAACATAGGCTTCTGAGTGCAGTGGTCACAGACGGCTATGTTATATCACACTGTACAACCAAGTAAACTATTGCCTTTCTCCTTCCAAGTCATGTTGATCTGCACAGGACAGTCATAAAGTAAATGATTTTAAACCATCTAGCTTCATAAATTGATGATAAATGAGGAAAACATTTTCTTAACTGATTAAATTCAACAGAGTAAGAGAAGAGTTCCTGGTTCAAGTATGTTGACGAAGACATATCTGCACCAATTACCCTAATTAATGAGCTCTTTAACATTACTGGGTGTTGTAATATATCATTATGAATATGGTAGGACATCAGGTAGCTCAGTGCCTCTCGAGCTGGTTCAGCAGGGTTGTAGATTGTGGACATTTGTACAGGGTTTTTTTTCTTCTTCCTGTCGGTTTTGTGAAGCTGGTGTTTGAGCTTAGCGTTGTGGGATTTGCAGGCAGCTTGGTCTCTCACTGTGTGACTGACTGCCTTTACTCCAGCTGTTCTCTGTCATCAGACGCTGGCCAGCTGGGCCTTCAGAGGTTTCTGTGAGAGCAAGTGCATGTTTGTGTGTGTGTCCATACTTGTGTGTGTGTGTGTGTGAGGGAGAGAACATGCAAAGGGGTAATAAAAAAGGTGTGTGGGAGGGGTGTGGGGAAAATACAACAACCAGCTGTCTTGCTGCACACACACTGCACCCCGCACCTACTTCCGGCCCCATGTGTCACCCGAGTGTGATTTGCAGCGTCCCAACTGTTCGCTGGTTTCTGCAAGTCTCTGCTTTGGCTTCTTTTTTTCTTTCCCTTTTAGCATCTGTTTTCTGTCTCATATGCGTAAACACACACATGCAGCATTCGCGCTCTCTCCTTCTCACATCTATCCACGTATTTTCCTGTGTGCTTGAGGTCTCCCACGCACACATACGCATTAAACGCAGCAGCCCTCTCACCTCCACCCACTCCCACTCCTCGGGGACTGGTGGTCTGGACAGATTGACAGATTGTCTCGCTTGCATCCCCTACAACCCCTCCCCACGCTGCCATATCGATGCCAGTTTCCCTGAGGGCTTGATCTCTAAAAGCAAATGGAGATGCCAGTAGGCTGCTGACCCCTGTGAACCCCTCGCCCACTCGGCAGCCAATTAAAAAGTTTCATATTTTTTCATTCAAGAGTGTATGACTGCAGAAGTCCTCATCTGATGTTGCACAAACTAATGAATGCTTTATTCCCATCTAGGTGGTGAGAAAGTTATCGATGTGATAGATGTGGCGCGACAGGCGGACAGCAAGATGAAGCTCAGCGAGTTTATCAAGTATTTCACCAAACCCCATCGACCCAAAGTCCTCAACCTCATCAGCCTGGAGTTCTCTGACACCAAGTAAGTTATGCTGCAGTTTTTTCATCCTGTTGGCTAAAGGAAGAGCTCAGCAAGCCCAGATATATAAAGCCAGAAAAAATATCACATGGCAAACTTAATCAGCTTTAAGCTTTGTCAGCTTTGTCAAAACTATTTTCAACTACAACAAGTGAACCATAAGTTGCTTTCTTTACTTTTTGCAAGGCCCAGCTGTATAAATATAATATTAGTGACATCTAAATTCTTGTCCGTATTTATTTAAAAATTGACGTTACAGTTTATATTTAAAAAGTCAGTTTCTCATTGAGATTGATATGACATGGAGAAGTAGAGAGAGAATTTGGACTGTAGTCATTACATTTGAGCTTTAAAGCTGACATCTGGGACTTTGAGGTGGTTTTAAAATATACACTACACTAACATTGCTGTCAGTATTAACTGTAATGTGACCTCCTGACCTTTCAATGGCTTCATTTCTTGCCTGATTCTAACAACCTACAGGATGTCAGAGTCAGTGGAGGTTCCCGACGTGGCTCAGAAGATGTCCTGGGTAGAGAACTACTGGCCAGATGACTCCTTCTTTCCCAAGCCCTTTGTCCAGAAGTACTGCCTTATGGGGGTCAAGGACAGCTACACAGATTTCCACATAGACTTCGGAGGCACCTCTGTCTGGTATCATGTTCTCTGGGTAAGTGTGTACATTAAAAACAGCTGAAACCGGGGAAGAGTCTCATAAGAGCTGACAGTGACTGACCTAACAGTTTGTTGTTTAATATAAGACCATGCTACCTTCCATCAAGCTCGGTGGTTTTCAGTGTTTCTCTGTACACTGAGGTATTTAGGGCAGGCTGCCGCGGCTGATTGGCTAGCACTTACTGAAAGGTCACCCTGCTTCTCACATCACATTTATTCGTCAAGCAGCTCTCGGGCAGCGCTGTGGTGCCCATGGTGATGTCACCCTCCCACTTCTATAAACTGTAGCTGACATTAATTTCAGATTACAGAGTTCAGGCTGAGTAGGTGTTAACATGAGCAGCATCACCACAGCTGCCGCTCCGAAAGTGTAGCAAATGTAACCTCACAACTTCTTCATCTGATTTGCAGGGTGAGAAGGTCTTCTACTTGATCAAGCCCACTCCTACCAACCTTGCACTATATGAGGCATGGAGCTCCTCGCCCAATCAGAGTGAAGTGTTCTTTGGGGAGAAAGTGGAAAAGTGCTACAAGTGTATTGTACCCCAAGGAACCACCCTGCTCATCCCTACAGGTATGTGTTTTCATGCGACACTCTTAGACTTTCAGTGTACTTTCCCACCTGTAGTTAGGTTCCTTGGATCCAACCCAAGGGAAACAAGATCGATTAGTCAGGTTTCTACCACAGTAACTTGGGACAGGCGCTTCTGTTGTAATCTGTACATTCTCTTGTGTCACAATGAGCTCACAAAGAAAAATTATTAATATTATTAGACTGCAAATAGACTCATGAATAATGACCAACAGGTTGAGACAGCTCTAAAAAGAGGCGTCTTGTACAGCTATATTATGATGGGTATTACCGGGGAATCACTCTGTCATGCTTTTTAATGGACTTAATGAACTAACAAAGTACTCGGAGTAGGACACAAGCACTGCAGACCACAGTTTTAACTGCTCTGATTGATCTAGGAAAATCCCTGGACTCATTTGTTTCCAAATCACATCCACTGTCCTTAGACAAACTTCTCACATGATCTCAGTTTAGTCGTTTGGTCTGCGCACCAGAATTCATTTGATTGACAGCTTTCACACCAACCCAAACAAACTGCACTAACGAGGCCAACGCACACAGACTTCATCAGGACCAAACCAAACAGGTTAGACAGGAAAGCACTCTTTGAGTCCTGGATAGTTTCCAAGCACAATACATTTCACACACTCAGACATGCAGCTGTTTGTGTCACTGACATTATATCATTGTAGCCGGTTCCTGGCTAACTGTTTTGCACCAACTTTGCTGACCTGTTTGTTGTTTCACATGCATTCAAAAGTTAAAATAATCATGCTTCCCATGGCTGCTGCCAGGAAAATACAGGCTTCTTGAAGGTCCCCTATCATTGCCAAGGGAAAATAACAGAGGGAATTTCTTCCTGAGCAACAACCCAAACAGCTCTTAATGGTCATAATTACAATGGAAAACTGAAGAGAAACAGAGCGCTAATGTAATGTGATGAAAGAAGCACTGATGGTATAGATAACAACTTTTGTCTGCGTGTGACTTTACAATCGTACATTCCTTTAACTATTAGTATTATTGTTGTTAATTAGAAGTTGTAAGAAGGTAAAGAGATGTTTGCGTGCCACTAGCTGAATATGACATGCTTTCATTCACTGAAGTAAAACTAATGTGTCCAGTCATACGATTATTCATCCATCAGTCTCTCAATGGACTTTATAAGCCGATGGAGTTCCTTTACTCTCCCCCCCCTGCACCCAGAGACACAAAGCTCAGTTCAGCCCGTCAACTGCTGGACGTCCTCAATCAGTCTTCCAGCCATGCTTTCTCAGCAGGCTGAAGCAGCATTGTGAAAGAGAGCTTTTGGCAGAAAGGGTGTGGAGAGGTAGGAATTAAGTGGGGGTCAGAGAGCACAGTAGGTCAGTCAGCCAGTGCATTATCAGGCCTGTCTATCAGCCTTACACCAACCCCCCAGACCCTGCTTTCTCTCACTTTGGGTTCAATCAAGAGTGCTGTTTATCTGGGGTGAAACCCATTATTTTAATAGACAACCTTATCTCCTGCTTGCTCCGTCTGTGGGAGGATAAGAAGTTTATTTTAGTACATACACATGTGGGTCTTTTGTGCATGTTGAGGTGAGATTTTTCTCCAGCAAATATCTCACTAAATAAAGTCTAAATAAATGTTTGCTCACGCAGACCAATCTGGCCTAAAACGCACTTTATCACGTTGCATTAATGTGTGAGTTGGCTGTCCTGCTGTAAGGACTTTATTATTGTATGTCACTCACTGGACAAACTGAGAAACCTTCTGTGCTCTGGTGCCCTCTACAGGCTGGATCCATGCTGTTCTCACCTCTCAGGATTGCATGGCATTTGGAGGGAACTTCCTTCACAACCTCAATATTGGCATGCAGCTCAGGTAAACTGCTCGGATAATACTGAGATGTCTTAATTGTCTTTATTAGAATTTTTCTAGAAACTTATTTGCTCTTGTATTTGTTACTTACTATCTCTAAACTATGTGGTATTTCGTGCATCTGTTCACCCTGTAGGTGTTATGAAATGGAGCGCCGTCTGAAAACCCCAGACCTCTTTAAGTTTCCATACTTTGAGGCCATCTGTTGGTATGTGGCCAAAAACCTCCTGGAAACGCTAAAAGGTGAGAGTTTAATGCTAATAAATAGATGCAAGATAGAAGTGAAATGTTTTACTTTGCTTATAAATATTATTTAGTGTAATAGAATAACATAGGAATAAGATTTTCTTTTCTGCTTGACAGTTTTTATTCTTTTCTTTTCTCAGAGCTACGTGAGGACAACTGTCCGCCACCAACCTACCTAGTGGAGGGAGTCAAGGCTTTAATCAGTGCACTGAGGACTTGGTTGAAAAGAGAGGTGAGAGTGATCCGGTCTGTACACCTGTGAATCTGCTTTTAGTGTCTCCAGTCCACATGGTTACTGTTACACAGCAGCTGAGCTCCAGCAGAAGACATCACTGTTTGTTCTTATCTTGTTGATGCACGTCAGTGGCAAACAACAGACTTTCTGTTCACTTCTCCGGTTTGAATGTAGTCTGTTGTGGCTTTGCAGGTGACTGAGCCCAGCAGTGAGGTACCAGACAATATCAGGCCTAACCATCTCATTAAGGAGCTGACCAAGGAAATCCGCTACCTGGAGGTAAAGAAGGACGAGTAGGACAGGAAATATTAGACCACTGGACCTTTTAAACTTTATGCAGGTGTTGCTGTCAGCTGTGAGAAAAACTGAGGTCTTGTTTTTGTTTAAATATTAGAAACTGTAACTTGTTTTAAGACATTCAGTGATTGAATGTTTGCAAACCTGTGGAAGATTATTTTTTTTACAGAAGGTGACCTTTATGTAGCTTTGTTGATAACAGTGAGAAGTGGTTGCAAAAAATCAAGGTCTTACTTGAATGTTGAACTTTTCCCTTGATACATAAAAAATGTTACAAAAACTAGTGCAAGAAAAGATAGTTTGAATTATTTCTTTGCAGACAATTAATGAACTTGCTGTGAGTTTTCTGTCTTGAGGCTCCCGTTTATTAGTGGACTCGATCAACACTTGACGGTATGATGTGTTTTACTTTTACTCTATAGGAGGAACCAGTGAGTGGAAGCAAGCCAGTGAAATCTCAGGGATGTGGAATACCATCTGGATCGAATGGCTGTCCAGCCACTCGCTCCACACTGGAGAGGCTGTGCCAGGCGCGGCGGGCGAGAAGGGCCGCCAGACGGCTCAGGGAGCAGCAGCGGCAGGCTCCGAAGTTGCCGTCCAACCTGGACATCTTGGAGCAGCACACCAGGGAGGTGCTGAAGAGGCTGGAGGTGGGACCGCTGGAGGAGGTTAGCTTTAAACAAGTCTGTGTTTAAATTTAGATTAACTTTGTGTTGTGTTAGTGTCTGATCAGAGTTTACTGACTCAATATCAGCAGGAAGAGCAGCTTCACAGACTATTTTCCTATAAAACAAAGCATTGTGGAAATGCTTCCTATGTATGTGTGGACTGAAAGATGGAATTGATGATATATTCTGACTCTGATCTCATACCACCAGGATCCTGCATATTGTGCCAAGGTTCATGGGAAACTCAACAAAGTGTCAACTGCATCAGCAGCTGCTGCTGCAGAGTCTTTAGAGGACAACCACCTACGGCTAATGCTGGTCAACGGCAGAATAATCAGGTGAGACAGTCAGCACTGCTTGAGCATCTTTTTACGGCAGCACAGATCAATAAAACTAACTCTGGGAGGATGTATTTAAATCTATTTACTTGCATAACATCTACAGACAGAGCCGTCGCATGGACTGTGCGAACTGTGCAACCGCACAGGGCCTCGCGCCACTTGGGGGCCTCGCGCCACTTGGGGGCCTCGCGCCTGCAATCCTGCAGTTTTCAAAAAAATAATTTTATTTATTTATTTTTTAAATAAATACATTAGTTATATATGACCTGGTCCGTCTCTGTAAAGGTCGCATAAAAAACTATATATAGAGAGAAATAAAAAAAAAAAAAAAAGCCAACAAATTAAGCCGGTTTTTCATTGTTTTACGTCATTGCCAAACTGAAGAAGGAAGAG